>JALPQI010002451.1:0-86812 GCA_025490895.1 Thaumatotibia leucotreta
TTTCAGTTACTTTTACCTTAATAAGGTTCGAAATCTTAAAATTCAAGTCAAAACTAAATTGCCGGTGAAACGTAATGTCTTTATTTTGTTCATTCAGGTAACCCTGGCGGTTTTTACACCCTGAAACCACACAAGTCATCACTTTTATCACATTCCGTGCACTTATCGAACAGAAATATACATGAAAAGCTTTATTTTAATCACTTTTACTATTTGCGGTTTAGGTGCACTAGTATATCCAAACAAAGATCGTTGACAGGCATTGCCGGCGTCACCCACAGATAAAATAGACTCGGTCTATCAATTTTATATGTCTATGGCAAAACAAGCCCTGTCAGTGATAATTATGATCGCGTTCAAGGATAACAATTATGTCGTGCATTGTGTCAATAAGTTGACAGTTCGTGTTATATAATTGTATTGTATCTTTATCATTTGCTTTTGTTTTTAGTTCAGTATTTATTTTTCTCTTTTTTGTGTCATGGCATCACCAAATGGGCCTGACGGAAGACCAGCGCTGGCCTTCGGGCTAGCACTACGCTGAGTTGGGTCCATTTCGTGACGCACCAACTTTTCTGTTATTTATTTACATTGTCTTGTCATGTATGTCACAAGTAAATTTATTATTATTTAATGGCCGGCGAGTTACACCCTTTTCCACTAGGGCCACAGAATTGGATTAAATAAATCAATAAATAAAATAAGCCTTCATTCAGATTAAACTTATCTACTAAAACATTATATTCACTTATCTTAATTATTACTAATCTGATTGCCGTTTGGCCTCCCCTAGGATTTTCCAAAGTTTCCTGTCCATGGTCTTTCTAATCAATGTTGGTTAGTAAAGAGTGGATATGGACTCTTTACCAACCAACAGAATTGGATTACTGTTCGTTAAACACTGTGGCTTGTACGACAACTTGACCGGTATAAATATGAATGGGTGTTTATGAAGCACTCTCCTGCGATTTATCTCTGAACTGAGTTTAGATCGCACGCTACATCTACTACCTCTTCATGAAGCTTTTACGTTGAGCGTGATGTAAGGGATACAGCTTTTATGAGTGAATAGGTCTCTCTATCATTCCTACCTTTAGTCTCACATGATTTGATGGTAGCATTATCTCGCGTGGTGATGGCAGCAAGAATATTCGGTTGACAACCTAAACTCACTAAGTAACAAATACCTACTTGAAATATAGCTCCTATCTGAGTTCTGATTTAATACTGACGTAAGAGGTTGCTAAGAGTGGTGACAGCTTTTACAGTGAGTTTTGCTTGTCAGCCGAATTTACCACCACCCCAAATCTTCCCGTGCATGGCGTAAGTACTTGGTCATGGTTGTTTTCTATTTATGTATCTATCAATTATTATTTTTTTATACCACGTCGGTGGCCCGCCTGATGGAAAGCAGTCACCGTAGCCTATTACCTATAACTTAGAATTATACAGTGTGTAAGTCTCATACGGGTGAAGCTTTTAACGGAGGATAGTTTATGACGTAATAAGTACATTAGATAAATTTTACTTAAAATTAGAGCAACAATTATCCGTACGAAATAATTCGGCGCGCAATATAGAGCACCACACTCAAATTAAACGCTCGCTCGATGACAGCTAATTTCAAAAGCAGATGACATAACTGCCATTAATATGAACAAATGTTTGTACCTACTCGTACATTGTTGCTCCGAAAATCTTGAACGGGCACACATCTAAAGATGTCAGAAATGCGCAAAATTTTACTCTTGCCACTTTGACAGACTGTTGAAACATGGTGGGAAACATATTCCCTCTGCCTTATAAAGGGTTAAGAAAATCTGTGGGGTCATAATTTTGGGGGTAAAAAATGGGGTCAGGTTTAAAAACCTCGTAATCCATGATTACACTAAAGAACCCAATGCTTAGTTTAATTTATCGCCCGTATTAGATTTACACACGGTATATCGTCGTTTAGTTTCCACAAAATAAGCTTGACCGTGATAAGAGTGACCGTGGAAGTAGGTAGATTTTTGTAACTGTAATACCCGAAAATCAGTCTCAAAAAATCATTAGTACAATCTAGGATTCCAACCCATGACCTCCAGATTGAAAAACAAACGTCAAAACCACTCGGCCACTACCGCGTAATGCTAATTTAATGTTAACAAGATGTAAAGTGACAAATGAATGAATGAACTAGAACTGCGACCCTTTTAGCGCAACTATGTCACTTTTGTCGGCTGATTAATAGTTCTGGCGGCACGGACTGACAGACATACATATTTTATAAGGTGATATTTGCAGCAAGTAGTGGAAAAGCAAAATGTATATTTGTTTCAAAATTTAAGTGCTTTATTATTTGTAAAACGTACATGCAACTGAATAATTCAACTAAATTATGTAGATATGATAATAGCTATATTTTTAGGGCTCCACAGCCGAAATGGCGAACTCGGAATCCTTATAGATTTGTCATGGCATGTCTATCGGTCATTTACTCGGAAACTATAAATATTACATTACAGTAATGAAATTTTAAAAGGATGTAACGTGCCGTGCTGCATGAATATACAATATTATTGTAGGAAAAACATGTGGTGGGGCCATACAATATTACTATAGGAATAAAATGTGGGAGTGTAATTACATAGGTAATTATTTTTTGATATACGTTAGCGTGTATAAAGTATCAAAGAAAGGTATTTTAAAATGATATACAGATTTCTAGAAATCTTTTTTTTATGTGAACCGTCACCCTGCATTCATAAAAATGAAGGAAATGCAAGTTAATAAACTCTGTCAACGATAATAATAATAATAAATAAATAAATATCTTGGGACATCTTACACAAATAGCCCCACGGTAAGCTCAATTAAGGCTTGTGATGTGGGTACCAGGCGACGATATATTTAATAGGTAGATACATATATAGATACTTAAATATATAGACTACCATGACCAAGGAACAAATATTTGTGATAAATAAATACACAAATGATGCCCTCGCCGGGATTAGAACCCGGAACCTCCGGCTTCGTAGGCAGAGTTACTACCAACTAGGCTACGGAGGCTGACTAAACGATATTTGGTTTGATCAAAGTATTTCGACCAAAGGGTGCATTTCATATTAGCCAAAGAATAAAAATGGCCCCAGCACGGCTCCCTGGGAACTCCATTGTATCAACTCGAAGGGTGCTGAATAATTACTAGGGAAAGTTGCCGGAATCTCAGTTTCCACTCGGCTTAATAATTCAGACTCGAACTGTGTTTCGGCTCTTCATTAGTGAGTTCGCTATTTGAGTCTTTTCAGTCATTCCGAAATTCCAGACGGGAATGAAACATAAAGGTTATGTTATGACGACCAAGCATTACATTTTGATTTCGATATGTTTTAATATAATGTATGTGCTCTAGCTGCGGCGAATATTCGAATATCTTATGGATCCAAGTACCATCATCATCATCATCAGCCTATGATAGTCCACTGCTGGACGAAGGCCTCTCCTATATATTAAACTATGCGTATACACGCATTAGGAGGTAAATGCCCATAATCGCCACGCTGGGCAAGCGGATTGGCGATTCCAGTAATGTGTCTACAGTGATGACGCTGCTGCCCATCATCAATCGTTATCAAAAATGGTCAGTGACACTTCAATCCCTTAGTCGACTCTTACGACACCCGCAGGAGGAGTTGGGGTGGTGACAAATGTATACCAAGTAATCCAAGTATACTCCATTTCAAATATCATAGCCCGATGCCACTGCAAAGTTTTATGTGGCATCGGGCCATGGCATTTGAAATGGAGTATACTAGTTTTCCTTTCTAGAATACGCTTTTCTATTGTTTTTTCTTAACTTTTCAAATGGATATGAGCCAGTGCTTCACGTCTGTGCGAAGGCGGAAGCACCTGGGCTGCCATTATCCGAAGAAAGTAAAATAAAGTACTTGCAAATAATTTAGT
Source organism: Thaumatotibia leucotreta (assembly GCA_025490895.1). Taxonomy (NCBI): domain Eukaryota; kingdom Metazoa; phylum Arthropoda; class Insecta; order Lepidoptera; family Tortricidae; genus Thaumatotibia; species Thaumatotibia leucotreta. The sequence goes on from JALPQI010002451.1 coordinate 3,949, forward strand.
AACTGGTTTAATCATTAAAAACAATAACTAAAATTAATTAATAAAAGTAATTTTCAATACAGACTAAAATAAAATTAAACAAAAAACTCCTAAAAGAAGCTACTGATCTAAACCGCCCCGATTGGTTTCCCACGCAAGGTGTCCATCACGCTCGCTGCATTTTCGCGCTGAATCGCGATGGACAGTCTGTCCAAATTATAATATTTGCTGAAACTACACTGACATGACATCAGTATTTGAATATTTTATTTAGAATCCGAAGCGACTATTGACGAAACGAGGAGTTCCATTCGTTTAGAATGAATGAATGAACTAGTTACCCTTTGAGGTAAACGTTCGCGAATGAAAGGAAAACCCTTAGTGATTATACCACTACCCATTTATTCATAAGTTCATTCACTTTGTGACTGATACTTCAGGAATACTTTTAAATAGTGTGCAGGTAATATGAATTAAACCATTCATTCTATATTTCATTTTGAAGTAAAACCACATCAAGATAACAATCTCAAAATACTCTTGGTCAATGACCACCAGACAGTTTAATACATTTTTTCTTAGAAAAATATCGTACACGAACTTTTTTTTTATGTGACAAAGGTAGACAACTGAGCTGTTACCCCACCTGATGGCAAGCAGGAACTGAGGCCCAAGGACAAAGTGACCAAAAAATTGCCTATGCGCTGCCTACCCTGAGGACATAGATGGATTGCCTCTATCTATGCCAGTAATTACACCGGCTATCTTACCCCCAAACCGAAACACAGCAGTTCAAACACTGCTATTAAGCGGCAGGTTAACGGATTTTACTTTTGGGGATAGTCAGTTTTGTAATGAGATGAAGAAGTGTCATTTTTTGCTTGAGTTTTCATATTTAGTCCCAGAGTAAAAGTTGTTCAAAATCATGAATAGATTCATGATTTATTGTATTATATCACCATTTTTGTAACACTCTGTATAATCCCTAAATTTAAATAAAACACACTTTAACTTGTACAATAATAACAAGTACACTGTAACAATATGTTTCACTTACCTTCCTACATACAAAATGACCTTATACTGAGAATAATGTACGAATTTGGGAACGCACATAAGAATAGATTATTCCAAAAACAAGTAAACGATTATGACCCTTATGTCTTTGAAATGCGTTCAGAAATGTGTATATATTTTTAAATGCTACTGTATTTTACCGTCTAATCCGCGTATAAAGAGTCCTAAAATCATAAAACCGCTGCAAGGCGGCGCTTATTAAAATTGTATACAAACTGCTAGAGCTAGCTACAACTATATTCTTGTTAGGTTCGTAGATTTTCTAGTTAGATGAGCCTATTCACTTGATGACTTACCGCGCGTTTTATATCACAGTTGTATAAGACTAGAGAAAAGGTTTCATCAAAATCTCTTCTTTATAGCCTTTTATCGGCATTGCTTGCGACCATGACCCGAGATTTGACGTAGCACTAGTTTTAGCAAAAGCCACTCCTATATGGTTAATTCACATGGAAATATTAGAAGTCATATACCAAAGAAAAAATACAGAGTTTCTTTGATACATAACATCTCATATTTAAAATTTATAATATGCAAAGTATGTAGTGTTACTGTTACTACTTAAAAATGCTTAAAAATAAAAAATCTAAAATATTTAATACAACAATTTGATTTGTGCCACCTTTGAGGATGGTGATTAATCTGGTTTTTGTACGATGTTTTTCTTATGTATGAAAAAAATCTTATAGTAACAAAAATATGTTGTTAATTTTACACAAACGATCCCATAGGATCTGTCAGAGTCAGTCAGTAAGATTGTTATTTTTTTTTTATAACATTAAACAACAAAGTGTACCACAATACAAATGATTCGCCAAACTGCGGAGCAGTTTTTTGGCTATGAGCTCGCTCGAGTTGTTAATTGGTACTTAGGTACATCAATTGCACTATCCTACTGCACCGGTATGGCCATATTTTATGCACCAGAAAACAAGGTAAACAGCTAGTATATTTTGTTTAACTGATGGCGCAGGCGCGGAACAGCAGAACAGCGATTCTACTACCTTAATTCTAATTACACTAAGAATACACAAGTGTGTTACTTATCAACTACACTTATAAAACTACACTACTCATAAAAGCGTTTCCAGATTATGTGATAGTGCTGATATATCTGGCGATCTCAAACGGCCCTCCAGAGATTGTCCGTGCATGTTTCATGACGGCTTTCTTCTGCCGCTGCCGCCGCACTCGCTTCTTAAAATTAGTTGTTTAATAACCATTGAATACTCAGATCACTCTAGTTAGGAACAGAATTTGATTTTTGGATTCTATTTTACTCTACAAACATCTTGTATATGTACGTACTCGTGTAGGACACTGAAAACTTCAGATGCCCACTTCACTTATGTACAGGGTGATTAGGTACGGGGTCGTCTTTCTGAACAATGTTTCCAATGGGACTTAAGTGAACAAACGTAGGTACTTATGTGTTTAAATACTTTACCTGGCACATGAAAAAAAGGTAATTTGCCATCCATATTTTGTTGAGGTGATACCAGCACAACACAAAAAGATAAATAACAATAAATTCGTTTCAGCAATACTTTTAATACCCAAGATACTAAATGAAAAAATACCATGGGGAAAACTACATAACTTGACTTGGAACTAGGTAATTGCAGCAGTTCATGGTAGATTTCATTATTTTTAGTGAGCTATTTTGAAGTTTCTGTCCAAGCCCCGACGCTTTTAGTAACAGTTAATCAGCCCCGGTGTGTCATATGCGCGTTGCCGACCCAATAAGAACTTGTACACTCCTCTTTTGAAGAACCCCATACTGTAGTCCATCGGGAAAACCTCGGCAGGGAGCTCATTCCACAGACGGACCGTCCGCGGACGGAGCTGGTCGCAAGGTCCCACGCGGACGGCCACAACACTGGCCATTATTACAACCAGCACCACCAGGATCAGAAGAGTCTTGAGAGCGGCCATCTTGGAGTTTAGATGAGTTCAACGTGAGGTTTGTATCAATTGTGTGAATATTGACACTTGTTGACACATGGTTAATATTTTAATACCTACAAAACTTTGGGATGGGATTTTTTCTTTGGGATTCGAACTCAGAACCATTTTCGTAGGTCCCTACCGACTCCGCTATAGAAGCCGTCAATACACATAAAATAGTACATTACGACTTAATTGATTGTCAGCCTCCGTAGCTTAGTTGGTAGTGACCCTGCCTACGAAGCTGGAGGTTCCGGGTTCGAATTCCGGCGAGGGCATTATTTATTTTGTGTATTTATTTATCACAAATATTTGTTCCTTGGTCATGGCTGTCTATGTATTTAAGTATCTTTATGTATCTATCTATTATATATATAGTCGCCTGGTACTCACATCACAAGCCTTAATTGAGCTTACCGTGGAACTAGGTCGATTTGTGTAAGATGTCCCGAGATATTTATTTATTTATTTATTGGGAAAAACAGGAAATCCAAATCGAGTAGCAATGTTTTAAAATACAAATCGACACGAGTTACGAATTTCCTTTTTGCACGTGTTTCGTACGATGTTTTTTAGTACAGATGGCCCTCCGAAGTTTTGGACCTGACGTATAATGAGCCACTTCTCGCACTAGAGCCTAAAAAAGGCATCATCTCTAATAAAATGTACCTTTAAAGGTTATTACCACGCCCACCAGTTTCTTGAAAGCATCCTATTTTTAACATCAATGTATATCTGTGCTTCAAGTCTAACAGCAGTCATAAAAGAGGATTTTTACTTATTTTTCTCAACCTCGCATCTGACGTTCCATTTCATACCAAAACCGCCTGTATTCCTGTAGGAATAAAGAAGGGTTTTGGGTCACTATTACGGTTTGATAGTAGGTTTGGAAGATTAGTAGATATTTGAGAATACCTGCATTTATTCTGTCTCGTGAGCGCAGCTGCGAGTTGAATGCTCCAATAGTCATACGATCTTTTAGGAACCTTTAAAAAATCTATACCTACGAACGGAAGGACCGTATCATTAAGATTAAGGCTTTTGTAGCCCAGCAGGGTTAGCACATGATTGGTGCGACACTATGTCGCCGCGAGATAGATCTCCCGTCCTTCACTAGCTATATTAACAAAAGAGGGACGGATAGGCTATCTCGCGGCGAGATATTGTAGCGCCAATCATGTGTTAAGCATACTTGTAACTTTAAAATTTTAGATGTCATACGTCACAACAAAATAGCAAGGGCACCAAAGCCCGAGGCAGGATTCGAATGTATGTGCTTATTCTTTTGCAGTTGATGGCCAAATCAAAATACTCATCATCATCATCATCATATCAGCCGAAAGACTGCTGAACATAGGCCTCCCCCAAAGATTGATAAATAAAATCGACCGCATAAATGAAGATCATTACTCAATAAAAATAATTTCACTACTACAAAATCTAGTATGTTTCTTTAGATTATATAGGAAAAATATAAAGGATTGAAAAATAAAATTTACTGTTTAAGAGTCTTTTGTAGCTTTTGTTTCAAACATAACTAATAATACGTTTGTAAGTAGCTAATTACAACTATTTAAACCATTTTCAAAATCAATAGTAGACGAGTAAACGCGTTGTCAAATTCATTAAAACCATTATAATGTCGCACAAAGACGGTAAAGACACGTTGGATTTGGGTGAATCAACTTTTTCTGTCTTATTGCCATGTTTCAGTATCCTGGGTCACGCCGGATGTATGCAAAATTAAGCTTTTTTCACATTCCACAGACGCTAATTAGGTAAATTATGCTAACGTGCATATATAGGTAGTCCATGATTTCAGGCTGCCCAATAAGGAAAGGTCTTATTAACACCAGGATATTTAATGCCGTTTGTATGACTTAAATAGTTTAAAACTCCATATAAGTAGCGTGATCAGAAGACCGTTACAATGGCAATAACAGACAGAAAAAAAAACACTTAAAGTCAAAAGCCCTTGCGAAAAAGCGTAGCAAATCTCCACTGATTACGCACAGGTGCGAACTGGCAGGTCATATAACCGTCATATTGCCTATGCATGATCTCGGGGTACTAAGAATACAAATGGGTATTCATAGCGGCCACATGGTGCCGGGTGAATACATCACGGCGATTTATTTATGAAGATATCTGTCAAAAGATAGACGTCGACGAAGATAATTGTATTGCTTGAAATGACTTGTTATAAACAATTTAATGTTTTTGCTGCTAATACTCTCTTGCATGATCACCAGATAGTGTTTACTTGATACTCTGTCTCCATCGGCCGCGGTCCATTGTAGCCCTCACCGCCTGGTAAAACTTGCTTGAGGAAGTTGCTTCTTTGATGACATGGTTTAATCATTAAATGTTTCTAGGCCATAATTCAGCATGTAACGAGTAAAATTACTTTAATGAGTTTTTCTAAATAGATGAAGTAATAATAAAAACGCTCCCATACATTTAGTATGACAACTTACAGCCTTAAAGAATGTCGGGTGTCGTAAGAGATAAAACTGTTAGAGATTCGTTATTTTGTACGAATAAAATGTACTGTGCCATTATTCAAATTACCAAATGTTAGCAAAAGTTTTAGGAACAATTAAGACAATTACATACGAGAATTAGATACAAGAAGGAGGTCACATCGATAACCTGTTGTAAATTAGTACATTACGACTCAAGTGCGAAAAACATGAAATTGGAAACGAGTGGCGATGTTTTCGACACGAGTTACGAATTTCCTTTTTGCACGTGTCTCGTACGACGTTTTTTAGTACAGATGGCCCTCAAAAAATTTGGATCTAACGTAAAATGAGCCACTTCTCGCACTAGCGCGTAAAAAAGGAACCATATGCACTAAAAAAATATTTTTTTCATTTAAGAATAAATCTTAGCTTGATTATTTCATAAACGGTAGTATTATTATTTTATTACAAAGTATTTGTAAAGTTAAAAGTAGTAAAGTAAAGTTGTTAAAGTAATTTTACTGGTTGGATAACGTACTTTCAATATCGGTTGGAAGTTTTTTGATATCTGTTATATTTCCGAAATTATGCCCTTAAAACACTTAACGATTACACCCTGTATATTATACGGGGATGGTGAAACCAGCACTAAACCTAAAAACTGAGTTTCAAATACAAATTAAAGAGAATTTAATAACTTTCATTCTTTCATACACAGAAAAAGAATAATATAATATGTATATGTGAGAACGTTTGTTACAGGAGATAAGGGGATTACTAAAAATTCAATGTTGAATTTAAATCTATCACAAATTCCGTCAGAAGCGACGGATCCATTTTAAATCCTAGAAACTCAATCCAATACTTTTCGCTTTATATACCAAAGTAAATTTTAGATGAATGTTTTCACGCGCAGCGGCTGTGGGAGTGTTTCATAAATATTTGAACACACAAGTACGCTACGCTTTGCTTTTTCGAAAAATAGTTCACATTCCTCTACTACACACACCCAAGCATCACAGTCTAAAAAATATTGCTTCAAACTTTTGCAATCTACAGTTTTACTACTAGGGATTGTGTGAATTTTCTTACTCTGTGGCGAAAAGGGAGCGATTCGGGCTATATCGTGGCTTCATCAATCAACAGTCAATATGAAAGTAGTTCCATTTAAAGGAACCGTAGGATACTGTGGATAAATGAGCTAGACGTGTCATATTTGTCAACGTCTCGCGAACATTGGCTCGGCATTTGTCGGGAAATTTGTTGGGGAATTTGTCGGGAATTTGTTTCCCATTTCCCATGTGCGTAGGGTGCGAAATTTACACCCCCTGTTTACAAAAGCCAGTGGGCTAATTTGATTTATTTTGTAGACAATAGATTACAACGATTGAACGGGTGAATTTTTATTTCATAAATGTCATGGAACATTTTTAGGCCAGAATTACATAGAGCCTAAATACAGTTTTTACATAAGTGTTAGATTCGGACCAACCAAATTTTGTTGACAGTTATTTGCTTGCGGTATAACTAATTGTCCATCATAAAAAAAAAGCAATGTAGGTAGTAAGTAAAATAAACATAAGACCCGTATCGACGTCTCGCCCAAAACTCTTAAAAATGTTTTTCATAATTATGAACACAGTCATACATTCTAATATTTCTGATAATCCATCAGATAAGTCTCAGAGTCAATTATGGTCGGCTCCAAAAATATATCAACAATTGTGGGCCTTGTATCATGAACATACGTCTTAAAATATTAAAAATGACATGATCGGTGCCGTGCATTAAGTCTCATTAGTGAAACAAACTCATTAGCGTCGTATTTAAGCGCGTACGCATGATAACGGTCGCAGAGCATCATGTTCCGGATACTGGTAAGTCTTGTTTTTGTATAAATAATTATAATACCTACAGACATTGCAGTCGCAGGTATTGGTTCAAAAGTACTTAAATTATAATTATTTTCTTTTTTTTTTCATTTAGAACTATTTAATTTTTGCTTGTAGATGACACAACTGGTATTAAACCTAAATCTAGACATTAAAATTTGTTAGTTGAATATATTTCCTAAGGCTTTTCATCATGATGACAGATGGTGACAGTCGACAATATCAAAATATAATGAAGGCACAGGGATCCAATTGTTACCATTTACCATAAATGATGCTCAATGTGTTTGTGTGCAATGACGATTTTGTTACATATTTGAACATTTTTATTCCCAGAATTTCGCCTTTCTGGCGGTGGCTGCCCGAGCGATACCAATCGCTCCAGAACCAACCACTTCAGTACCCTTGCTGAGCGCAGAGCTGATCCAGCTACATACTCAAAATGGCTGGCCCTTATCTACCCCTGGCCCCGGCCCTCGACCTACCCGCGAAGCCCCTTCGCTAAGTACTGAAGCGGTGAACAAACAGCCAGTTCCTGTTCATAGACCCACTCGTGAAGAACCAGTGGAAGCTACTGTACATCCATCGAAATTCAGCGCTGATGTTGTTAAAAGACATACTCTGAAGGGATGGTCGTTGCCAGAACCGCTTCGCAATCCTGAACCATCTAGGCCTACACGTGAATCATCAGCTACATCTGATACAAATACTCCATCAGAATTTGTTATCGCTACCACATCAGCATCATCAACCTCCCTCAGTGCCGATCAGATCAGACAGCATACACTAATGGGAAGGTCTTTACCAAAACCAGGCCCTATTAGACCTAAGAGAGCAATTCCAACATCAGAGTCAACTATAGCTTCAACGTCTACAGCATCAGCGGTTCTATTTAGTGATGATGTGATAAAGAAGCATACTTTAATGGGATGGTCGTTACCAAAGCCAGGCCCTGGGTCTAGACCTAAACGGGAAGCAGATTCATCATCAGATTCCACTACAGCTTCAACAACCGCTGCATCAGTACCCTCTCTCTTCAGTACTGATCTGATCAACAAGCATACTCTAATGGGCTGGTCATTACCAAAACCTGGTCCCGGACCTAGACCTACCCGGGCCGCACCTAGAGCTCTTCCGGCCCATAAAGCCCATGGTCCCCGTGCTTTATTGCCTAATGGTCCATATTATGCTTCCAAGGGAATTCGTGTGTAATTAATGTATGACAATCCTGTGACATTATGAACTTTAGAAGAAATGGTGCATTTAAGATGATTTTGATTATCTACATAATATAAAAAAGTGATAAAGTGTTATTATACCTGTAGATTCACATTCAAAATCCAGGGTTAGGCGGCTGACACGCGTTTTACGATAAATATCAAAGCCTCTGTGGACTCTGTGGTTGAAGCTGTAGTAAATTGTCAGCCTATTGTAGCCTAGTTGGTAGTGACCCTGCTTACGAAGCTGGAGGTTCCGGGTTGGAATCTCGGCGAGGGCATTATTTGTGTATTTATTTATCACAAATATTTGTTCTTTGGTCATGGCTGTGTATGTACTTAAGTTTCTATATATTATACTTATCGTCGCCTGGTACCCACATCACAAACCTTAATGGAGCTTACTATAGGACTAACTGGGTCGATTTGTGTATGATGTTCTAAGATATATTTATTTATTTATATGTGTGGACCAATAAACCGCGTGTCAGTTGGTTAACCCTAGAGTGAGTTTAGAAGTGGGGCTTAATGGCATGAACTTACCTTTTTATTAATAAACGTCTCTTTACTTAACGAGTCGATAAAAATTGTTTGTCCCTTACGGTCTTATCAATGTATATATAAGACTAAAAAGGGACAACCAAGACTTATCGGCTTGTTAAGTTAGGAGTTTATGAATAAGGTAAGTAGATGCAATGCATTTACACCCAAAATCACAAAGTGTGGGAACTCTGTGCTAAACCAAATACATCAAAACTAGATTGAATAAATCATATATTATGTTATGATCTCGGCTGTGCGACTGCCAATAATAAGGCACTGGTATCACCACGAGCTACTAAGCTATGCACTATCGGCTCTAAACACAAACAAAAGATACGCACTCCCTTGTAAATAAATCAAACACGGCGATACTCGCCCGGCGGTGATACCTGAGCGAAGTATCGCCGTGTCTTTATTATTTACACGGAAGTGCGTATCTTTTGTTCGTGTCTAATTGTCTATAGCCCATAGTTCATAGCTTAGTAGCTCGCGGTGAGACCAGTACCTAATAAGTAATATTTTTATATGAATCTAAATATAATCTTATAAGCTATCGAAGCCTTTTCATTCCGCACACTACCTTAATAAAAAAGCGAGGGGTCTCTTAGTTCAAACAAATACTTATTAGTCAATGTGTCAATATTACAATATTGAATCTGAAATATTATTTTTTAAGAGTCCTAATCTTTCACATTACATAACATTCAGTCATAGCATATAGGTACTATTCGTAAGTAGTAAAAAAAGTAAACTAACCTAAAAACTTGCATTATTCCATTATCACTTAAAACTCAATCTTGGTTTTATTACTAACTTAAAACCTTAAACCTCGAGCGCACATACATATAAATTTAGTTGAAATAGATGATATTTCTAATACGTATAAATATAATATTATCTATCTGCGAACGTATTTCACAACGTGTGTCAAAGACGTCTTATGCTATGGAAAATCAATGTGTCAATATAATATATCTGTCAACATTATTTTTCTACTGCCGAATAATAATTATACTAATAGTCTGAAATTACTAAGAATGAATTTTTGAATTTTTTCCATACATAGTTCATCGTAATGGTTGGTAGACTCGGTCGGTAGCGGGAAGGAACGTCGTCCCTTTCCACCATATAAAATGTCAAAAGTTCATTCTTAGAAATCAAAGACTATTGAACTTTTTCTTTCATTTATTTTAACAGTTACCTAGTTGCGTTAAGTATCTAAAAGTAAATTGTCTTGTCCACCAGGGTATTTATAGACAACCGTTAATTAAAGTAACTCATTAGTTAAAAATGTTTGGCTGTTAGAAGAGTTGTCATAAATATAAGTACATTAATTACATAAGTACTATTTCCGTCACATTTGCTTTTTAAGTGCGCCATTGTTTGCATTCATCGCGGGAGTAATAGAAAATAGCAATTCCCTAGGTAGGGAATTTAACTTTTCTAAAAAATATATATTTTTTTATAACTTATTTTTTCCGCCGCAAGTGTGATGAAAAAAATTGTATGCATTACGGTCGGTAAGAGGCATACTAACTCAAATCATTAAAAGCACTCCGCCCACTGCGTCGGGCTTTTAACACTCTCGTTAGTGATACCTTACTTAGCTCCCTAGATGCACAATGTACTATTTCTCAAACTTACAATGAAATGTTGGCATTACGGATGTCGAATTGGACCAGGAAGTTAGTTATCCACGCCGTAATCGGCGACGGAGACCCTAGCTACTTGCGAGCGTGAGCCCTGATGTGGCTTGCGAATCCGAACTTACTCGTAAACACCCGATCACATGGAACACAGTAAAGTTCACCAGAGCTGTTATAGGTGTAGTTGTATGTGGGCTTGGGGCGAGATTTTCGAGCTAGACGTTTAGCGTCCAGCTTAGTAGGACGGGTCTCCTTAAAAGACCAGGAAGTACCATGTCGCTGGTTCTTGATATGTTATGACATTTCATAACTACTAAGCAGTCCTAGGACTGCAAAGTACCAGAAAGTTACCTGCTTTAAAAAGTAAAATAGTTACCGCATGTAGCTTGCAAAGTGCTACAACATCAAGTTAGTGGTCACATTAGTGGTTCAAGTTTTTGGCGGACGGCAGCGGGCACCGGCTTCTCTCCAGTGCCGATCTCTCTCTAGCTATTCCACCTCATACACATCGGTCCTATGACAAGTCTTTTACAGTTTACTCGGTAAAACTCTGGAATTCGTTACCACCTTCTCTCCGACAGTGCCAGTCGGTCGCATCGCTAAAGATGAATTTAAAAAGTTATGGCTCTCGAACGATTAAAGGACATAATGCGGTTTGGTAGATGTATGTATATGTATATATGTATATTTGTGTAGTTTATTTTATTATTTATTGTATGGTATGTAGTTTATATCCAGTAGGTTTTAGGGTAGTTTAGCGAATTGGAAAACGCTGGGTTTCTTTTTAATGCCGTGTCCTTTACGGATGTCTACCATCTCCAGTTCTCCTTCAATTGCTCAAAGGTTAACTGGAAGAGATCCCTTAAGTAATGGGATAAGTTCGCCTTTGTACAAATCTGTGTAATATTCATACTGTTTATTTTGTTTTCTGTGTTTTTGTGCAATAAAGTGTTTTACTACTACTACTTACACATTATCAGCCTATATCAGTCCACTGGCTGGACTACGGTCTCTCCTTAGCCTATGCGCATGGACGCATTAGGATGTATATACCCATAATCGCCACGCTGGGCAAGCGAGTTGGCGATCGCAGTAGTGTGTCTAGTAAGGCCTAGTAAGGCGTAATGTAGTGCAACATTTCAAATCGATATGTACCAAAAATATTTTGACACCCATTTCTATTCTATTTCACCCAGTAATAACAATTAAAGAAAGTTAGTCGTCATCCCTATGCCCGAGCATTGTATTAAATTTGATTAAAATCCACAATAGATGATTTGACCGAGAAATCATAAAATACTAAAGTCAGTTCTTAAAAACAATGAAATCTTTATATCGTAAAAGCGAATATTACGTTACAAGCACATAATATAACGGCGGTAATCCAGCCCAGTATCCAGCTTATCGTCTAATGAGGCAAGCTCATAAAATTACTGGAACACTTTTTCCCATCGGCAAGAAGCGCCATACATTATACGGCTCAGACGTGCGCGAAACAATCGGTTATTTTCCTCACTCGGGGCGAAAACCAACATTATAACGTAGACGGCTAAATAAGGAAACTTCATGATTTCAACGCCATATATTCCGCTTCTTACGCGACAGGGCTACCGAGTCGAATTCTGCTACCAACCACTATAACTAGAGCTCTGGATCTTTAAGGACAATACGCATTCAATAATTGGTTTGTCTTGGCATATATCTTACGTGTGTTATGTAAGCGATTTTAAGAACACACCTGGTATCTTCGTCACAAGTTTCATAGACAGTGGCGCCACCCGCAACAAAGTTAATATTGTGGTGGTTGTGTAAATGCCCTTTTTAAGACGTCTAATGTGTGCAAAAACCTGCGTGCGGCAGACAAATGACTAGCAGGAAAAAATATATTACAAGGTAGCGGCTACCTGTGTTCGCTACTAAAGCGACCCTGTCGTTTCGTGAAGCGTGCATTGAAGCTTTAGTTCGCAAGTGGTGAAAAAAGCTTGACATGTAACGAGCATTGGAAGACGTGGTAGAGATGTGGACGTAAGTTAAACTGATCTAAGATTTTGTCCTAAAATTGCTTCGATTTCAAATATATTTACTCAGGAAGACATAAAATGAACGAAATGGGCTTTTTATACTCTATTAAAGGACAAAGTGCTGTGGAAGTGTTTTACGAAATAACTGTGGGGTTTACTGGCTGATTTGATGGAGCGAACACGATAGTCGATTTCAATGGACTTTCGAATGTGTCTGATGACGACCGTTTTGTGAAAAACTGTCTGGTATTGAAGCTCTCGTAAGTTTATTCTTTTTTTAACATAGCATGATAAAATCGGCTTTCACTAGTTTTTATTCAGCCAGTATTTAGCATATTCATTAGTCATATTATCCACCTTATAGTTTGAGCGTTACGTTTTGAGATTACGCTCCTAACATGATAAGCAGAATTCAATAAGCGTTATAGGCAACTTATTTTTAAACACAATTTATTTCGTTGTGCAACGCACCATGTTGTCATTCTGGGTACCTTCCTTCAAATGAATGTTCGCCGCATCGAACGCTCCTTTCTTGTAAGTGACTGATAGAGCGAATGGGTCTATTAGACCCAGTAGCGACCATTTACGTTTGCACTTTTTTGTTACGAATGGGTCCATTGGACCCGTTAGCAACTAATTAGGTGCGTATTATCGTCAGTATTTGAAGCGGTCATACAGATGTACATATCTTAATTTTTGGCACTTAAAATGCGTATATCATATTATTGGTCATGATACGTTGCTGACAAATATACATTTCTAATTTATAATGCGAATTTCTCCACTCAAACAATAATTCTTGCAAGTACGTGCACAATGCAAGAATTCTACGAAAACAAAATTTAAAATTATACATTCTCGGCTCGACAGCGGCACTTCCGGTCCCGGCCGCCTCTTGAGGCCTTCCGGTTTCGTGCCATGTGATGACATTTGGAATGTTGCTAGTGGAATACTAACTAAAAACTTGTTATAAATAGAAAATAATAGAATTTGGGAGCATGATGCTGGCTAAGAATCTTAGCTGTTCTGATTTTCTGGAGGGCCACGTTTATAATATATGTATGTAGGACTTATACTCTGGTTTTGTGTTTAAAAAAAGGTAAACAATCTTGCAGTATCTTTTTATTGAAAACTACGAGTAGAAAATAAGTTTGAGCAAATATATATAATATAACAAGGAAATACAGTGATTTACTTTGTTTTTGATTCATCAAGTACCTAGTTTGGATTATTATATGTATTTTTCTAAAAAAGATTGTTTACCTTATTTAAACACCAAACCAAACAGAGTATAGGTGGAATTAAGATATTACGGGAAAACCACATTAAAATTATAAAGAAAAAAATTATAATGAAGCAGCCATTATCAGTTTGGTTTAGTACTAATTCTCAAAACTACAAATTTATGTAGATACATAGATTAAATCTAACTAATCTACTTAACCTAACCTATATCTAAGATTGGCCCTTGTGGCATTGTAATGAGGATGCTGGCGGCATTTCCTCGCTGTATCGCAAGACTGATGCGTTGTGCGAGGAAGTCGCCAGCTCTTCGGTCTTTAGTTACGTCAATCAGATGTAAATAAAAATAAATATTCTTGGACATCTTTTACACAAATCGAGCTAGTCCCACGGTAAGCTCAATTAAGGCTTGTGATGTGGGTACCAGGCGACGATATATATAATAGATAGATACATATAGATACTTAAATACATAGACAGCCATGACCATGGAACAAATATTTGTGATAAATAAAAACACAAATAAATGCCCACGCCGGGATTCGAACCCGGAACCTCCAACCTTCGTAGGCAGGGTCACTACCAACTAGGCTACGGAGGCTGATGTTTCGCGATCTCAGCAAACAATTTGCGTGGGCTGGGGCCCCATGGACCTAAAGTTAACCAAATAAAATTATAAAGAAAAAATGTATAAAGAAGCAGCCATTATATCATTTTGTTTTAGTACTAATTTATAATGATTGAATACGCAACCACACACAAATCGACCTAGTCCTATGGTAAGCTCAATTAAGACTTGTGTTGTGGATACCAAGCGTAGCCAAGCGTTTTTGTATCTATTCTATCTATAAAAAGATAGATCTAGAAATAGATAGACACATTACATACAGAAATCCAAAAAGTCTTTAAAGCGAACGTCAGTACTTAAAAAAATTAGGAAATATCAGAATTTCTAACAATAAGAAATGTAACCGTGGTGAAATAAATATCATAAAATTATCATTATTACTCCGGTCGTTCTCCAGATTATAATTAATGCGTTTGTTTTTTCCATATTTTTTTTAAGTAGAAATAGAATATGATTTTTTTTATTGGCCGTCATAATAATATGACGCGGTCAATCGTCGGCGCAGGAGTCAAAATTATTTTATCTACTATAAATAAATCTAAAGAGGAAATTTAAGTACTTTATATCTAACAGGTTAAATCATTTTCTCATCAGTAGCAAAACCAAAATTTTGTTTAATTCTAATCCCCCTTACTCTGCACGAAATACGAGAAGGGTAGACTCGGACGCATACTTCGCAATTCCGAATATATATTATATTTCATCACACTTGAACTCTAAGCGCGCGCCATTGCTTGATTGCATTGCGGTAGTTACCTATATGTAGAAAAGTGAAATTACCTAGAGAGACCGCCCAGAGACCTATTAAAAGGTCTCCTCAAACAAATAACCTTTCCTGCACTATGAATTCAAAATTAACTCTTTATTGTCTGGGCGGCAGGAGGCTATAGACATGTTAGTACGTCATTTAAAATATTTTGTCTTAAAACCATTTCATCACTCTCTCTCTACCTCCCTAAATGCACAATGTACTATTTTAAAATAGGTACTGTTTTATGGATTTATCCTAAAGCTGATACGTAGGTATAACCTGAAACAGAAATCATAATAAAATTAGTATTATGATTTCTATTTCAGGTTATACGTATGTATATAATAAACTATATCTACGTATGTATGTATATAATAAACAAAATACAGTTTCAGTTCCCGCCACGGTGTCCGATGATTCTGGTTTTTTCTTTAGTATCAAGGATAGAAAGGATTCAGTATTAGTGTAGGGGTGATGGTTACGTGTAGTATTATTATACATATTATATTATCTATCTACATGGTGCTCGTGAGCATTCCGAAAGATTTTAATACTGGTTTCATGACCATATTTAGAGTCTTTAATGCTATATAAAATTTCCTGGATTCGACTTGGTTTCAGAGGTAATCAACCTTTTTTCGAAATAAGTTTTTCGACGTACCTCGTCATTTAACTTCTTTTTGATTACAATGCTGCCACAATGTTTTCTAATATTACCACACCTTTTGCCTGACAATCAAAAAATACGAATAGACTTGATTTAATAACCTGTACCTAGAAAAAAAACAATTAAAATAAATAATTTAAACAAATTGTTGTTATGATAAAAAGTACTGGAAATGTTAAAAAGTATTCAAAAAGCCTAAAAAAAAAGAAAAAAAAAATTGATGTCTAGAATGCATATTTAAAATCTTTCGGAATGCTCGCGAGCACCCTGGATAATATTATTGTTGCTACTCAAATTTCCACACCAAATTTAATGAATAACACAATTGGATTTCTGTCCTATAATTCTAAAATTAAGCTCTGAAATGGAATTCAAATCAAATCAAATCAAATCAAATTGTTTATTGCACACATATTACAACAGTAATAATACATACATATTATAATATGCACCCCGTAGAGGCACAGCAATGTACTTTAAAACTACGATAACATATTTAACACAATTTACTTAAAAACTAAGATAATTTTAAAATTCCTTAATTATTGCTCATCGTCTAGATATTCTTGTAATGTATAGTAACAATTTTCTAATAAGTAAGTGTCAAGCCTTTTAGTAAACAATTTCACATTATCTATAGATTTTATTTCGGATGGTAGCTTATTATATATTTTTGCACACATCATATGTGGCCCCGAGTGGAACATTTTTAAGTTACATGATTTAGTACATGGTAGAACCCGATAGTCATTTCGACGCTGATTTATCCGTTTTGACTGATATTTAACCTGTGGGAAAAAGGCACCATGTGTTTTTGTGAAAAGGCAGGCCTCATGGATGTATAATGAAGTAAGTGTTAAAATACCTAGTTTTCTAAAATATGGTCTACAACTTTCCATGGACTTTATGTTGGCAAGTATTCTAACACACTTCTTTTGAAGTATGAATAGGCTACTGACATTAGTACTGTTTCCCCACAGCAGTATACCATACCTAAGTATAGAATGGGCGTATGCATAGTAGGCTGATTTAGAAGTCATTAGGTCGGTCGTTTTTTTTAGCTCATATAGAGCATATATAAATCTAGACAGTTTGCTTTCTACTTTTTGAACGTGGTCCTTCCAGTTGATATGGGAATCAATATTTAGTCCTAAAAGTGGGAAAGTATCTACAATTTCCAATTTGATGTTATTAAATGAAAAATCTATATTTAAGGGTTCCTTTTGGTATGGTCTAAATAGCATTAATTTAGTTTTTATAAAATTTAATTCTAGGTTATGATCCGTTAACCAGCTCACCAAACTTGTTAAAATTTTATTCAAATTGGAATTTAGATATAATTCATCTGAACATTCGAGATCAAAAATGTAAACAATTTATGACAATGACATGACATTATGAAGTGACATTCCAGGGGTATAAAACTTTTTATTTTTTAACAACTTTATAAATTAACGTCGCATTTTGAGTTGGGTTAATTTATTTTATTTTGTTTATTTGCACACTTACCAACTATCGTTACAGGTACTAAACCTAAGACAATGCTTGATGTTTAGGTGTAGATACGCGAAAGTCAAAGTATCTTTGATACACAAGTATCACAATCATTAACATATTTTTGGACATGACTATAAAAAACATACGGCTGAGTGTCCGCGGTTCATGATTACAAAAATAATACCTAGAAAATTTGCTAGAATGACGTAAATAATCAACATAATCAATGTTTGAAAACCAATGTTGTGTTACTTTAATCTTTAGAATAGTCGGGGAACGAATTCCAGCCTTCATCTATAGTTACAATGGAACCCACGTCTATTATAAAATTAAGATGATTGATTTGTAGGTAAAAATACTAAAATCTGTATTCATGTACTTTGTAATGCTAAATTTTTATGAATTCATAAAAGAGTCATTTGGAGCACCATCTTGCTTTGATTTTTTTTCAGTACATTGTATAACTACGAACCAAATGTTTAAAACTTCTTATCATTGCCAGTAGTATAAATTAAACACCCTACGTTTTATTAAAACTAGAGAAATATATCATAAAAAAAAATTATGATATTAAAAATTTGTAAAATATATAAAAACTATACGTACCGTCAGTGACTGTAAATGCGCATTTTTTAAAAGTATTTCAATGATTTTAGATTACCCACCTCTTGCGATTATTTTTTTTGTGGTGGTATCCCATTTGTTTACATTTTTGATCTCCAATTCGATTTCAGATCTTAGGTTTATTAAAATTTGTTGGTCACGAAATTGCCCGAGCCTCCCCGCCAGCCAGCCTCACTAACGAAGCGGTCTAACCAAACAGGATTCGAACGAACAATAAACGCCTACTTTGAATCGTAGTGCTGCCTCTCTGTTTCCAATTTACAGCGAATACTGCTGTTTTTTAGAGTTCCGTAGCCAAAATGGCAAAAACGGAACCCTTATTAATTTTGAATTTTGAACACTGGACAAGCGGGTTGGCGATCCCAGTGGACTCTTCCACGTGAGTATGATGATGCCGCGTTAATAAATGAATTTTAGTGACACTTGGCCGTGTGGTGACGGCAGTAACAATACATTTGTCACCACCCCAACTCCTCCTGCGGGTGTCGTAAGAGTTGACTAAGGGATTGAAGTGTCACTGATTTGATAAAAGATTGATGATGGGCAGCAGCGTCATCATAGTGGACATATTACTGCGATCGCCAATCCGCTTGCCCAGCGTGGCGATTATGGGCATTTACCTCCTAATGCGTCTATCCTACGCGTATCCTATGCGTCCTACGCGTAGTTAACAGGAGAGGCCTACGTCCAGCAGTGGACTATCATAGGCTGATGATGTGAGTGACACTTGAATTCCTTAGTCGACTCTAAGGGTGCGGCTCCACTGACGCGGAGCGGAGCGGAGCTATGGGAGCTCGGCCAATGAGACCGCATCACAGTGTTTCGAATTCGAATTTGAAGAATCTAATTGGTCAATTTTGCACAGCTCTGATCCGCTCCGCGTCAGTCGAGCCCTAGCGATACCCAATTACCCACGGGAAGAGTTGGGGTGGTGACAAATTCTCTTACTCTTACTAGCCCCAATTTCACCACATTGACAAGTGCTACAATTGTAAATTTAGTGTTTCTCCAATCGGAGGTGTCTATAGGCTACAGTTACCGCTTACCATCGGAAGGGTTGTGCGTTTGTTTGGACCGTCCGATAGTAAGCGGTAACCGTAGCCTACGGAGGCTTGTGACGTCAGTAACAGTGATATTTTACAATTATCACACTTGTAATTATGGTGAAATAGGCGACAGCAGTCGCCATGTTTTTTTGCCAGAATTGTATCTTAGCTCCGGAAATGAAGATTAAGTAAAATAATAGCAAACTTTAAAATTTAAATGGCATGCATTTTTAACCGAAAGTTATTCCGCGTAAGATTTGTGCCTGAGACGTCTCAATGCGCATTTGAGGGTATCTCCAGGCTGTGGCAACGAGCCAGTATCCCTATTCAGATGTTTATGATATTGTTAGCTTAATAGTACATTCCTCATCATCATCATCTCTCCCTGACCGATTTCGGCCACGGCGATCGGTTGAACTGACTACTGAGAGCGTCGCTCGTGTGCTCTCATGTGGCTGACGTAGCCTATTTTTGCAACAAATGCGCGACTACATTTGCTGCAAGTCAGCACTCCACCTACGTAGTTGTAGTTAATAACCACAGGAGGTCGGGTTTTCAGCTCGTTCCGCTTAGTGTCGAGTTCCCCTTGTCTCTTCTTCTCGAAGGCTTGCATTGCACTGCAGTATGAACAGAATGCCTCCATTTCGGACGATCCGCAGCAGCCATCTCCCAGTGCGACTTGTCGATGTCACAGCACCGCATGTGGCGCTTCAGCACATCTTTACAGCGTAGAAATTCACCACCTTGCTTCCTCTTACCCTCGCTCAGCTCGGAATAAAAGATGTGCTTGGCCACTCTGCTCTCAGACATCCGTGACACGTGGGGTCATTAGTCATCAAATAGTACATTATGAAGACAGACGGATAGATCATTTGTCAGCCTCCGTAGCCTAGTTGGTAGTGACCCTGCCTACGAAGCTGGAGATTCCGGGTTCAAATCCCAGCGAGGGCATTATTTGTGTATTTATTTATCACAAATATTTATTCCTTGGTCATGGCTGTCTATATATTTAAGTATCTACATGTATATATCTATTATATTATATGTCGTCGCCTGGTACCCACATCACAAGCCTGACGGAGTCACTGACGGAGTTGTAGATTTGCTAGGGTAGTATGCTTATCTTCCACCATCTTGGAAGAAAAACAATAACCACACTGTTTCTTGCGAATAGGACCTCTCGTAGTTGCCCCGCCGGTGTCTCGCCGGAAAAACGTGATAAATTCACGCAGGATTCATAGTGCTACAATGATGCTTTAATACCAAGGTGGTTAACAAGCGCATTGTCGTTTTACTACGATATTTACCATGTCAGATCACATCATCAGCCTATATTAGTCCACTGCTGGACAAAGGCCTCTCCTATTATCTATGCCTACGGACGCATTAGGAGGTAAATGCCCTTCATCGCTACGCTAGGCTAGCGGGTTGGCAATCGCAGTACTGTGTCCTTTATGATAACGCTGCTGCCCATCATCAATCTTCGATAAATAAATAGTCAATAACACTTCAATCCCTTAGTCGGCTCTTACGACACAAGCAGGAAGAGTTGGGGTGGTGACAAATATGTTCATATTGCCGTGTCACCACACGGCTGGATTGGACACAATTTACCATGTGAATTGCATTTATTCGGTATTTCAGGAATGTTGCAAATGACATCTAAACGGAGTAACTGACGAACTGCGACTTAGAAAGAGGGAGATCACTACGGTGTGTGGGTAGATCACAACTAAGCTCGCAGTTAAAATATTTTGTACTCAATGTTTATTGATGTTCATGTCAGTAAATGATATGGATATCAATTTCTGATATATTGTTTGTTGAGATCGCGATACGTCTGGTTGACGTAACTAAAGACCGAAGAACTTGCGACTTCCTCGCACAACCGCATCAGTTTTGCGATACAGCGAGGAAATGCCGCCAGCATACTCGGTACAATGCCACAAGGGCCAATCTTAGATATAGGTTAAGTTAAGTAGATTAGTTACATTTAATCTATGTACATAAATTGTAGTTTGTAAAATAAATCCATTCACATCCTATTTCTGTGTAACGAAATTCGGAACAATAAAATAAATGGGAAAGAAAGGGATCCTATCTAAGCCACTGCCACTTAAGTTTGGCGATTTTTTTTAGCTAACTGCGTAGGTTGACTTAAGTTCTCTGGATCTCATCTTTCCTGATTAAATAGGTTGAGTGTGTAGTCGCTACGTTATTAACGATTTAACTAGGGACCCTTTAAACGAAGCGTGAAAAAGCATCTAGCGAGCCAGCAAGGTGGTGGCAACTGACAGGTTACTGCTGGTCTCCTGTTCGTTGCTGCCGCGATTCGGGCTCTACTTTTCACTTACGATCAGACGGAGTGGAGCCACTTTGTTGTGACAACATAAAAAAAACCTATTTCTATTTTATAATTAATAAATATTGGATGTCCTATACCAAAGAACAAAACTACCCAGATCACCTCGCCTTTGACCACAGTCTAAGGGCAAGCAATGTTACATGCATGCACCTCCTATCATATTATTAATAGTTTTCAGTTTTCTGGAATAGCTAGAGAGCTGGTGCTGCCACCTATTGAAGTACCTATTTGTGAACAACTCAAATCAAATTGTTTAAATAAATAAATAATATAAATATCTTGGGACATCTTACACAAATCAACCTAGTCCCACGGTAAGCTCGATTATGGCTTGCGATGTGGGTATCAGGCCACGATATAATATAATATAGATACTTAAATACATATACAGATATGACCAAGGAACAAATATTTGTGATAAATAAATACACAAATAATGCCTTCTCCGGGATTCGAACTCGAAACCTCCAGCTTCGTAAGCAGGGTGACTGCCGACTGGGCTATCGAGGCCGACAAACTATTATTTAATTTTTTAGGAAGTTTATTAACTATTACTTATATTTTCATTATAATTTTCTTTATGGTAACTGCTACCAGCACCGATCGTTCTTAAGGCCAATTGCTTAATTTGGTTTGTCAAATCCCAGTTTCAAATTGTCGTATTTATTCATTAACGAATAGTACATTACGAAACAAGTGCGAAAAACATGAAATTGGGAGTGTTTTAAATCGACACGAGTTACGAATTTCGTTTTGCACGTGTTTGCACGACGTTTTTTAGTACAGATGGCCCTCCGAAGTTTTGGACCTGACGTAAAATGACCCACTTCTTGCACTAGAGCCTAAAAAATACACCATCTGTACTAAAATATTTAATACGTTACGTAGTCTTCTAAACTTCGAGGAGTGCTTTCAGAGAGAGTTGATTACCGAGATTAATATATTCATATTTTAACGACAACGGGACTTCATCGCGTAAACATACGTTTAATATTATTCCCGTTGTTATTTCCGTGTATTATTATCGTCATGCTCGAAATGTCATGATAATATTAAACGTACGTTGCCACTAAAATATGAGTGATAAATTTATAATCGTGAAAGTTTATATCAATATATAGGGTAGGCCAGTGATAAATTCACTTTTGTCTCGACCTCTTTTATTAAAATAGATTTGTCATTGGACCACGCTATAATAATTAGTTACACTGTCGAAATATAAATAAATATAATTAATTATAAAACTTCAATCGAAATCAATTTATCTGATCTCTAAAAGCGAACTAATAAAATATACCGACGCAAAATATAAATAACTGAAATTGCTCACACTGATAACATTGAAATGAAATAACATTCAAGAAAAATTGCCGCTGGAGACAAAGAAACTTCACGAAATCCCACAAATCATAAATAGGGTGTTACTTATGAACTAAAGAACTTAACTGACATTTACTTACTAAAGACTTAAGTCGTTTTGGATGTAAGTTTTAGTGAAAAACAAAATGCGCCATTCGTCGCGCCATGCGATAGATATTATAACCATAACTCGCGTCTTATCGTGCGACAAAGTTATGCGATATAGTGGTCAAGAACTCTACTCATCTATGTATTGAAATCTTTATTGTGCCAGTCGTATATTAAACATAATTAAACGATTAAGAGCCGTGTGGTGACGGCAATAAGAATACATTTGTCACCACCCAACTCCTCCTGCAGGTGTCGTAAGAGTCGACTAAGGGAGTGAAGTGTCACTGACCATTATTTGATAAAAAATTGATGATGGGCAGCAGCGTCGTCATTACTGCGATCGCCAATCCGCGTGCCCAGCGTGGCGATTATGGGCATTTACCTCCTAATGCGTCTCTACGCATAGTTAATAGGAGAGGCCTACGTCCTGCAGTGGACTATGATAGGCTGTTGATGTATGATGTATGTGAGGTAAACGGTTAAACTCACGCGTATTTAGTTACTACGCGCGACATATTTCGGAGAGCCTAGGTCTACAAGCGGTAGGTGTACCTGTACGCGCTGCGCTCGCGATAATGGAGACCTAGGCACTCCGAAACATGTTTAACCGTTTAACCACGTGAGTTTAACCGTTGAATTTTTTGTTTATCTAGTTATCATATCTCACGAAAGACTAAATTCAGTCGTAATATTGGATTTGCATTATCTATATTGTTCTCATGATTATTTTTTTAATGCATTGCAATGCCACAATATTACTGCTTTATTTGATGAATGGTTGAGAATTATGGCATTAAGTTCACCTTCACCACGATATTATTATGATATCCTTTTTTGCATCAAATTTTAAATAAACAAATAGAAAAATGTATACCTAATTCTCAAATATTAGTTTCTTGGCCCCGAAGAAGTACCGGGGTCTTGGTCCCGACAGTACATTTCCATGCCATTCGGGGTTGAGACGCTAAACTCGTGGGGTCCCAATGCATTCTAGCTTCACAAAAAATTCACCAAAAAGCTGGTCGACACCACCGGTGACCGAAGAGCTGGCAGCTTCCTCGCGCAAAGGATTAGTATTGCCATACAGCGGGGAATTGTTGACAGCATTCTCGGCACCATGCCAATGCCTCATTTTTTAGCTGTATTTTAGGTTTTTTAGTTTTAACTTGTTAGTTTTAATTTAGTATTATTTTTAAGGTTTTTTTTATCTATTTATTATGTAATTATTTTATTTATCTACCTACCGAATAAATTATGTAAACTTAGCTTCTAACTACGTCCAACATATTGTTTCGGGGTACCAACTTAGGTTTTCATATTCAAGCTCAATTCATCGCTGTTGATGATATCTAACGATGCAAAACATGTCGCACCAAGTGACCAAAATGCGTTGCAAACATGGCTGGTTCTGAACAAAATCTGTGTTGCATCACCAGCAAATTCAAAACTAAATCCAGTTTCCAAAAAACGATACATAGGATGAGTTTCGCCAAGTTAATTGATAGTATCGATACCCAATCTAAACCGATTTCATACACACTATAATGCTGTCCACGCACACACGCAACTGATACATACATAAGCCCATACATCAGCGACTTTGATACAATTTGCCGCGGAAAGTCGCCGCTTTGATGTATTACCGGAAAAATAACAGTTCCAGATTAAACGGCGACTTACATCCCTCCAAACAGCCAATCGAAACTAAACCTTAACAAAAAGGGATAAATCCATAAGTTGCTTTTCTCCTTCAGGCATAGTCTGACAAAGTTACGAGTTCATTGCAAGCGATAACAGTCTTTAAAGTTCTAAGGTTTGAGGTTGGAATCGCTTGGAATGGTAGACTGATCAGAAAATTCTGCCATTACTCCCTCGGATGACTTTTCGTGAAATTTACTATTGCGAGGTTTTGTTCCCGCGATTGTTTATGGCAGATTAAAGCGAGAGCCGATATGCTTTAGCCTCTTTTATGTTCTCCTGGTAACTGTGTTTACGGATTTCTTGCTAAGAGGATAAAAATATGCTGGCAGCCGAAAAAATATGAATTTTCTCGATAATCTTGGGTGCGTCCGAAGACGGTGAGTGGTTTTGGGAGGCTTAAGGTCTGAGGATTTAATGTAGCGAGCGAATTTAAACATGAAAGGAAAAGTATTGGAAGGTATTGAAAAAGGAATACTAAGCTGCGAATTTTACTAAGTGATAATTATTTGCGCTTAAAGCTTTGTTTGGCCGTGTGGCGCCGGTAGTTAGAATACATTTCTTATAATAATAATAATAATAAGTCATTTCTCACCTTCTGTATATGGATGATCTCAAATTATTTGCGCCAAACAGACAAGACTTGTTGGAACTACTGCGAACCACAGAAGTTTTCAGTAGTGCCATCAATATGGAATTTGGTGTCGATAAGTGTGCGGTTATGCATGTGCAGCGGGGGAAAGTAGTAAATTCAACAAATTTACAGCTTTCTGAGACAATGTCGTTCAGATCTATCTCGGAAGCAGAAACCTATAAATACCTTGGTATGTCACAGTCTTTGGGTATTGAAGATATGGGAATTAGACAGGTGGTGAAGGAGCGCTTTTTCAGCCGGCTCACAAAAGTACTTAACAGTCTTTTGTCAGGAGGCAACAAAGTGCGCGCCTTCAACGCCTGGGTAATACCCATACTCACATACTCCTTTGGCATACTAAGGTGGACTCAGACCGAGCTGGACGCCCTGGATCGAAGGGTCCGTACACTGCTTACCACACATCGAATGCTACACCCGCGCTCATCAGTTATGAGATTGTACATCCCGCGGAGGTGTGGAGGCCGCGGCTTCTTAAATGCCAAAGACCTCCACAACCGCGAGGTGTACAATCTCAGAAGCTATTTCCTTAACAATGAGTGCGGGATGCATCGTGATGTGGTGGCAGTAGACCGGAACCTCACGCCGCTCTCCTTGGCAAAAGAGAACTGGCGCAGACCTGTGGTACTAAGCACCGAGGACCGCAGGGCGGTATGGAAGAGCAAGGAGCTACACGGGCGGTTCTACAAGGCCCTCACGGGACCTGACGTAGATCTGCTCGCGTCGGTGAACTGGCTACGATTCGGGGACCTCTTCGGAGAAACCGAGGGTTTTGCCTGTGCAATTGCTGACGAGGTTATCATGACGAATAACTACCGGAAATATATCCTGAAGGACGGTACGGTCGACATTTGTCGGGCATGCCGCCGTCCCGGTGAGTCACTCAGGCATATTATTTCCGGTTGTTCTCAGATTGTTAACACCGAGTACTTGCACAGACACAACCTCGTAGCCAGGATTGTACACCAGCAGCTTGCTCTTCAATACGGCCTTGTGGGCTTCGAAGTGCCTTACTATAAGTACACACCTGCGGCAGTTCTCGAAAATGGTCGTGCCACGCTCTATTGGGATCGATCTATCATCACGGACAGGACTATTGTAGCCAATAAGCCTGATATCGTGCTGATAGATCGATCGCAACGCCGGGCAATGCTCATCGACATCACAATCCCCCATGACGAGAACCTCGTGAAGGCCGAGAAGGACAAAGCCAGTAAGTACCTTGACTTGGCTCACGAGGTAACCGACATGTGGGAGGTTGATTCGGCGATCATTGTGCCGATAATTGTTTCTGCGAATGGTCTCATAGCGAAGAGTCTCGATCAACACCTCAAGAGGCTCTCGCTAGGTGGTTGGGTCAAGGGTCAGATGCAGAAAGCGGTAATCCTGGACACGGCGCGCATAGTCCGGCGGTTCCTCTCCCTGTAGCCCTAACCACCGGCAGCTTGGGCCCGCCCCGCTGCCGGCGGCACCCTAGATTAGGTTTTTTATAATGTGTTTACTTGTTTTGTATTGTTTTTGTATGTTTTATTGTATTTTAGTTTTATAAACCTATTATAAATTACCTAATCTAAGATGAAGATGAAATAAAAGATAATAATAATAATATTTTATTTCAGGCAGAGCCAATAGATTGTTAGTAATACAGACTTATACACTATTGTTAGTAGGTACAAAAACATTATTCTTAAAAACTAACATAAATATAAATAATCTGCTTCAATTGTCACTATCTTTGTCATCATAAATAAAAATTAGGACTAATATAAAATTCGAAATGGCATGTCTATCCCTAAATTATAATTAATAAATTCCCATTAATTAATTAAATTACATTAAAATAATAAATAAAAATAAAATCATCAAAAATAATAACAATAATAAAACAAAACATTTACACATAAAAATCAGCAAATAATAACAATAGTAATAATAAAAAGAAAACAAATTAATTACAAGTCAAAATTAACAAAACTGGAGTGCATACCTATCCAACTACGCAGCATTGGTGAGTCCCATCTCTCGGCAAATACCTTGAGGACGCCCTTCGGACTTCTCTTCAACCTCCCGAGCAAGGAGGCGCAGCGTTTCCTCATGATTGCATGGAATCCATCGACTCCAGCCTCCGCAATCACTCCAATTCTTCCCGCTGGTGTCGAATGAGGCAACTAAGGGATTTAAGTCTCACTGACTAATTAGATAAATTGATGATGGCCAACGTCATTATCATAGTGGACACACCACTGTGATAGCCAACCCGCTTTACCAGCGTGGTGTTATGGGCATTTACCTCCTAATGCGTCCATGTACATAGGCTACAGAGAGGCTGTTGTGCAGTAGTAGACTAATACGAGGTTTATGATGAAAGCTTTTTAATCTGCTTTTTGTTATTTAAAATTTACCAACAGTAATAACATCAACAAGTGGAAATGGGCCGTATGTGCAGAAAATTTGATAGATAATAGAGCTGAGGCTGTGTTGCACTGGAGACTGAGGACGGGATTCAGAAACATGGAGACCACCAGTCTGTTGAAGCAATGACATATCTGAAATAGCAGGAATGTTGCGTATGGGAATGTTTAGTTAGGAAAAAAGTAATTGTTGGTATTTCACCAATACTGTTCAAAAACATTTAAATTCAAATGTCTCGAGCTCAATCGATGATAGCCGCACAATAAACGGCCAATTTTCTCGATCCGTCGATTTTTCCTCAAGATAGACTTCGGAGATCATTTCAATAGTATTATTACCATATTAAAAGTTGAACAGAAATGAAGACTTCCTGCATTGGATACCTAGTGCATTCTAGTGCAAAGCTAATAGGATTTGAACATTTTGAACCCTTCGATGGAAACTAAGTATGAATGATCTTTTAGTATAGAAACTTTAGAATCCTGGACCCAACGTACGCAAATCGTTTGCTTAACTTTTTTGCGTTTGCATTTATCACAAAAAAATTGTTGACGTAACCAGAAACCGAAGGTGGCGACTTCCTCGCCCTGGGTATCAGCACTGACATTCAGCGAAGAAATGCTGCTAGCATTCTCAGTTGAGTATAATGCCACAAGAGGGTTATTTTTTTAGTAACAACACTACACAATATATGCTCTCAATGGATGATCAGAGCTGGTTTGTGCCGGCACCATATTTCATGTCGTAAGAGCATTTTACTCCTCAAACTCATATTTTGTCCTATTACTGCAAATATCTGCACAAATCAAGTTTTGGCAGAATCAATTTCATTATGATGATCAATAAATTCACTTTCGAATAACATGATGCGTGCACATAGGTAGGTATTTGTTATGTAGTAATATGACGATTTGTTGTCTTTTTGATTTTCATCTTGTCTCCCTGTTTTATTTCACTATTAATTAGTATGCTAAGAATAAATAATATTTTATTATATTATATAAATGAAATTAGATGCCTGACACCTGTATGTAAGTGTAGGGTAATAGTCGTTCTTTAGTTCCTATAGCCCAGCTATAATAGTAGTACATCTCTAGAAATCGCCCGTCAGTTTCTTCAGTACAGTTCGTCACTCGCACCGCGACTAAATGTAGGAACTGACAGGTGACTGAAAGATACGCTAGCCCCTCCGATGATGCAAGAAAATGTCAACATGTAAATCTTCATTCCTTCGTCCTTGGGTGGGAGGCCACCTCACCCCCTAGTCATTCATTACCGTAAATCGATGTTCTATTTGAAGTTTATTTCCGTCCCAATTCAGTATCAATTAATAGCTTCGTCTTCAAATCTTTTCCTCATTTAAATTAAATCGCTAAATACTGATAGGTATTTACGGGTATATATAGCTTCTTAATTGGTGTTTGATATTCTTGGAAGATACCTGATATTATTGATCGATCTAATAATGTGATAAAGCTACTAATCAACAACAGCCTCCGCAGCCTAGATGGTTGTGACCTTGCATAAAAAGCTGGAGGTTTTGTTTTCAAACTCTGGTAAGGGCATATATTTTTCCCACAATGTCATAACAGATGTTCTTACCATAGAAAAAATCAACTGCGAAAGACTTTGGTTTTTCACGAAATTCGAACCCGCTTCCTCTGGATTACCGATCCAACGTGTTTCCAATGACACCATAATAATTATATTTTTTCCTGAATTATGGGTAGCTTGTTAGATCCATATGTTTGCATACATGCATGTCAAAAACTGGGAGGCCCTCGCTGTAAAACGGGCGCAAATGGATTCTGGAGGGTCTTAAAATTTTC
Organism: Thaumatotibia leucotreta; assembly: GCA_025490895.1. Lineage (NCBI taxonomy): Eukaryota > Metazoa > Arthropoda > Insecta > Lepidoptera > Tortricidae > Thaumatotibia > Thaumatotibia leucotreta. The sequence continues at coordinate 33,617 of JALPQI010002451.1, forward strand.
GATGAGTCCTGGTCGACGAGCATTCACTGACAAGAGGCAAAGACGTCAGAGTCTACCTCGAACCATGAACCAAGTGTGACGGGGAGGCTACCCCGTCTCACTTACGTACAAATTCTCGAGTGCGACGGAGAGGCCTAAAACTTTGTTTGTGGTTCGTGGGGCCTCAGGACTTTTCTGCTCCATCCACCGGAAACTTCTCTTATTGAGCCTGTGGAAGGTCGTGTCGATCTTGTATCGGTTTTTTCAGCTATCGAAAACGGTGTTCCCACAGCTTTGCAGCATAAACTGTCTGCAATAGACGCAAAGGCCAAGTATGTCTAAACGACACTTAGTTCCCATTATATAAATGCTTAGTTTGTGCACACTACGGGCAGCGGCGATAAAATATATGAAATAAACGCGTTGGTATTCATCCTCATCATCATCATCATCATCAGCCTACGATAGTCCCGTGTTGGACGTAGGCCTCTCCTATTTATGCGTATAGACGCCCATAATCGCCATGCTGGGCAAGTGGATTGGCGATAAAAGTAATGTGTCCACTATGATGACGCTGCTGCCCATCATAAATATTTTATCAAATAATGGTCAGTGACACTTCAATCCCTTAGTCGACTCTTACGACATCCGCAGGAGGAGTTGGGGTGGTGCCAAATGTATTGTTACTGCCGTCACCATACGGTCTTGTGGCGTCACCTACCGACATGTGGGAGGTTGATTCTGCAGGATCATTGTACCGATAGTTATTACTGTGAACGGTGTCATAGCGAAGAGTCCCGACCAACACCCTATGAGGCTGCTCGCTGGGTGGTTGGATCAAGGGTCAGATACCGAAATATTTATTATAATTATTATTTATAACCGATTTTTATGATAGATGACTAAAAAGTTAGCAGCTATCTAAGCTCACGGACGTCTGAAAATAAACAAACACATTGTCACACGTATTACTGACTTAATCAGAATGTTTGTAAATATTCTTTGAATTAGAAAATTTACATTAAATAACACATTCGAAACCGGCCAGGAGCATGTCGCGCCATACATTGTTTGGTTCCGTAGTTATTCAAAAACGGCTGGGCCGATTACGTTCGAAAGTTTTATTTTAAAGTATTTTGTAAGTCGACTATTCATGATTTTTTGGACCCATGGATCAAATTTTTTATTTATTTTTAGACCGGCTTCTAGATCTCTGAAAATATCGAAGTTAGAAAAAAACTTTGTTGTAGGATCCTTATTATGTATTTTAAAAGGACAATGATACCCAACTCTATAAGGAATAGTTAATGGAATAACCATAGGAATGATGAATGGTGGGGCCAAGTTGATTTGTATGATAATGTTTCATGACATTTCTTTATTTTATTAAGTACATTATAAAAAAGCCAAAGTTATATCATCAAACGCTACAACTCAAATAAAGTATCGTTCGCATACAGCGCCCCGCGGGAGAACGAAATTAATGAAAAATATTCCGCCCGCGGCTTATTGGCGTCACTGGCGGTGCATATATTGGAATACTTGCGTGCAGCGGTTCCTGTGCACTTGAGCACAAAATAACTGTACAATATACTTAATTTTTCAACTACCAACCAACCTAGTATTGCCTTTGACTGGTGGTCTCAAGGAGGAAAGCGAGCTCGTGGTCGCCCTATACATAGTTACGTGGAAAAGAGGTGTAGAGAGAATATTGTGTAGATCTGACCTGGAGCGAAGCCAAGAAAGTTTCGCAGAATAGAAAAGCGTAGAAGGATTTTGTGCAGGCCTTATGCACCTCCGGGGAGCCTTAGGAACTACAGCAACAACACACTTTTCATTTTTGGTATGACTTAAAACGGGATATTTACCAAATTATAATTATTGAGCACCCGATATTTTGACACTGTTGCAAATGTCGTTTTTAAGTTGTAACTGACGAACTGCAAGTTTGCGGTGATAGTGGTTGTGACACTGTGTGAAAAAAACGACTTAGAAAGAGGGTAGAACGCTAAAGTGTGTGGGTAGACCACAACTAAAACTCGCAGTTTTAGTTTATATTCTGTGCACAAAAAAATAGGATTTTGATGTTTTTTTGTATATTTTATTTTATTTAATGTTTATAACATAGTAACATCACATCATCAGCCTATCTCATCCGACTGGCTGGACGCAAGCCTCTCCTATTAACTAGACGTATTAGAAGGAACTGCCTATAATCGACACGCTGGGTAAGCGGATTGGCAATCGCAGTAATGTGTCCACTATGATGCCGCTTCTATCAAAGAATGGTCAGGTAGCAATTCAATCCCTTAGTCGATTCTTACGACACCCTCAAGATGAGTTGGGATGGTGACATATGTAATTTTCCTGCTGTTACCACACAACATGAAAGTATCGAAGCCTTGTTTACTTAATGATTTGACTATCAAAACTAATTAAATTATAATGTTTTTTTTGGGTAACTAAAGTAAAATAACTGTACCAACTTCATCAACGTCCGAATCTAGATTCGAATCTACTCGCGCGTTATTTTTAAACCCCAAGCTATTTGTCAGCCTCCGTAGCCTAGTTACTAGTGACCCTGCCTACGAAGCTGGAGGTTCCGGGTTCGAATCGCGGCGAGGACATTATTTGTGTATTTATTACAAATATTTGTTCCATCGTCACGGCTGTCTATGTATTTAAGTAGGTATTTATATGTATCTATCTATTATATATATCGTCGCCTAGTACCCACATCACAAGCCTTGATTGAGCTTACCGTGGAACTAGGTTGATTTGTGTAAGATGTCCCAAGATATTTATTTTTAAAGATAGGAGAAGCAAGCAAGGCGCAGACAAAAGAAAATAAAGACAATTTTACAGATTTCATAGGCCGCTAGTGTACAGCTTCTTTGTATTAAGAAACTCGTGTAATACTTCCCGGTTCATAAGCTTGTGGGATTTTTAATTTGACAGCAATAGTACGTTATTCATCTTCTTGTTGTTTGTAAACTACACTAGTTCTGCTTGCGGCTTCACACTTTGGCTACTTATTTTTCTATCGTTCAGTCTGTGACACTAAACAGAATTATAATAATTATTATGAATTATAAACAGAGATCGGACAAATGTGCGTCATTGCTCGCAATAATATGGACATGACTCCAAAGTTGATCAAAAAATTAATCATTAGGTAATCATTTTCAGAAAATTACCCATTTGACACCAGTAACTATGAAAACCTTTGTAAATAATCACCTCAAAGCTTCGAAATCAAATTTCAAGAAATTATTCGTTTAATTATTCATTTAATCAAATGTTGAGTCTATATCCATATTATTGCGAACAATGACGTACATTTGTCCGATCTCTGATTATAAATATAAGATGTCATATACCTACCAAAGAAAATAATTTTGTGGTATACTTAGTTCGCAATCTACCTGTTCCGTATGCCAGTGAAAACGGAAAAAAATGTTAACAAACGTAAATACTTGCATTATTTCATAATCACGCACAATCAGAACAGCTTGGTCTTATCGCTGACTAAAACCTTAAACCTTTAGTTTACATACAGTTTTAATTAAAATTATTCATATTGAATAGTATTAATGTATAAATATATCTTCTAACGAGTTTCACAATGTGTCAACGATAATAAATTCTATTGAAAGTCAACCAAATTTTGTTTACATTTTTTAGTTTTCTACTAGGTATGTTATGAATTCTATGAATTACAGGCAGTATGTATTTTTAAGTCACTTTTGGCTGTAAATGTGACTTTTGCCCAATATAGAGAAAAATCTCGCTTCTTAGGTAAACCAAAACGTAAAAATATCGACAACCCATAATTTATTTTAACATTACTATTGCTTATTTTTGTGGAATAACTCAAATCGTTTTATAATAGTACATTACGACACAAGTGCGAAAATAATTAAATTCGAAACGAGTGGCGATGTTTTAAAACGCAACCGAAGGGAGTATTAAATCGACACGAGTTACGAATTTCCTTTTTGCACGTGTCTCGTACGACGTTTTTTAGTACAGATGGTCCTCTGAAGTTTTAGACCTGGCGTAAAATGAGCTACTTCTCGCACTAGCGCGTAAAAAAGGCACTATTTGTACTAAACAATTTTTTTTTTAAGTAGTAAGTAGTGACATGTGTGTCCATGTAAGGTTATAAAATGCTATTGCTATTTTAAGCGTGACGTCACATAATGTTGCATTTCATGTCCCATTTTACATTACCATTACCAAGGATGTGTCAAATCGGTGTTCAATACACTTATAATGCCACACAAAGTCAGTATGTGGCTGTGGTTTAAATCAAATTGAAATGTAGAGGATCGCAACGTGTGGCGAGTGCCAAAAAATAGATTGCACTGCAATAGTCCTTTAGCATTGAGTAATACGCACAGACTGCCTCCCATGGACTCCGTAAGTGAAAAAGATAAAAGACCTAAGGTTCCTCCTACGCGTACACATATAATGCAGCTGGTCAGCTCTATTGCTCTGATTGCAGAAGAGTATTTAAAACAAAGTTCGGCCTAGCCAGCCATATCAGGGCTCACAGTAGACAACGTCCATAGAGTTTATTTGGGGTCGCCGTCATCGAAAACGATGAGGAGGACTATATATATAAGTGGACCTATAAAACTGGCGTTTGGTCATAGACTTTAGTTGGTACCTCATTTTATTACCTAAAAAGAAACTTAGATATAATTTTTGTTTTTCGACAATGCACTATGTAACAAACGTTTTTTCACACTAATCATTGTTTCTTTCCTGCAGTGATATCCTAAAATAAGCTTTGAAAACAACTGGTGACATAATTATGTTGCTGGTTCATATGTTTGGAATAGGTATAAATTTGTGATAGTACCTTGTATTATTAAATATAGATATACAAAACACGCCTTAGAAGTGTCTAATATTACTGGCAAAATTTGGTTTATATTTTGATTTTGACATCAAAAAAATATACACTTAAATCATTGTATGGAAAATAGACTTTTCACAAAATTCCAATTTATGTGTAATGATCTAATATTCTGGGTCAATTGCAAAATAAAAACATAGTAAAGGGCTTAATGAAAGCAAAATTCATTATCGTTTGCATTATGAACGTAAGGCATATAAACTATGTGGGTAACTTTGTACCAGGGACTGGAACCGGTATTTTACAAAAACCTCGAAACAGCCCAATATTTTAAAATGTTTTTTACGCTTCATGTACTGCTCAATATGTTGTGTAATTTACAATATCATATTTTTAAATTACTCCATTAACTTATAATTTATATACGGAAGAACGAAAAAAGAACCGTTCTTTTTGTATGGAGATAATAACGGTTCCGGTCCCTGCTTTGTACAATTATTATATGCACAATTATTTTGCAGTAGGTATATCAAAATATATATTATATAATATATCGACAAGCAAATTTACTACTACTACTTAGCTACTTTAATTATTTTAAATTTTAGTCAAAGTGGCTTGTTAGTGTCAGTAGGCACTCCAAAGGTCAAGAAAACTTAGCGTTAAGATGTAGTTAGTAAAATGAAGAGGACGTCGTTTTGAGCATATTTTGATGAAAAATAAACCTTCTATTGAGCAAGTGATCAATGGTATTACGAGGGCAGCTGGCAAGCGCGATATGCCAGTCGACTTGCATTCAAGTTTACTTGGAAAAAAGCAGACGGGCGAAATGAATCCGGCATAATGCAAGAAAAAAAGCAGGACTTGCGCGTAATGCGTTTAGTTCTTCGTGAATTGGATTTGATTTTTTTTGTCTGGTGTGAAATGCAATTTTTGTTGATGTCGCTTTTTTATTGTTTTATTTATCACATCACATACATGTCATCAGCCTATATCACTGCTGGACAACGGCCTCTTATTATCCTATGCGTATGAATGCATTAGGAGGTAAATGCCCATAATAGGCATGATGACTGGCATGTCAAATCAGCATCTTTTTTCGAACTGTCAAAACGATCCCCACTATGGAATAGTATTAAATTTTATATGAAATACTCAAAAGTGACGTCACGTTTGAGTACTACCAAATGACCTACTCTTTTAAGTTCTTTTCAATTTATTAAATAGAAGTTCTGTACAAAAATTACTGCAATCTACATCTTAGTAATAATTTCTTTGTGTATTATGTCGTGCATAATGTTAAATAATTTATTTTAACTACAGTCATCATCCCTATTGCCACGCCGGACGAGCAAGTTGACGATCGCAGAAGTGTGTCTACTATGATTCATGATGCTTCTGCCCATCATTGATCTTCGATAAATAAATGGTCAGTGACGCTTCAATCCCTTAACCGACTCTTACGCCACCCACGGGAAGAGTTGGTGTGGCGACAAATGAATTCTTACTTTAATCGCACTATGGCATTTTAGTTAGGTATAAGCGGTCAACAAATTGCCATCAGCTAATTATTTGTTTGTCCTTATCCAATAATTTCACATTTTCTTTTGGTAGAAAAAGGACAACGAGCTAATTACTCCTCGTAAGTTTTTATGAATGGTTATGGGTTTCTACGCTCTATGGAGTCATTACCACGACGAGATACATGGCCGAAGAAATTCAGAATCCGTGACTCTACGGTGGCTGACAGTCGCTGTCTAATGCCGAGTTCTTTTAATTTGGAGTCATTTGTACGGAACTCTGTCCACGATATTCCTAACATCCGTCTCCAGCACCACATCTCCAGTGCGTCAACATTCTTCTTCTCGGTTTTGCGAAGAGTCCATGTCTCCGAAGCATAGAGGAAGTTTTGAAAATAAAGACGCACTTATAAAAAAATTGAGTTTCATTATATTCTTAATTTTTTTCTTAATGGCGTAAACTTTAATATTATTCTGACGTTTTGAGCATGACGTGACGGATACTATTAAACGTAAGTTTACGCGATTAAGACCCGTGTGTCGTTGGCTGATAATCGCGAAAGTTTAAATCAACATTAGGTACTTAATATACCTCAGTTTTAATTTGGGATGAAAGATAGTATCAACTGTATTTTTTCCGCGCCGGGCAGTAAAAAAGGACATAAAAAAACTTATCAATCAAAAAAGTCGTAAGCGTACGTCTATGCTTAAGCAAAAACTTGGGTCCATTTTTATTATTATCATATATATGTAGATGTCCTCTTTGTTTATGAGAGAAAATAAACATAATCCCCATATATACATGTCTGTTTAGTTTATGTATATATCATTGGCGCCGTAAAGTCTAGTTGTTTGTTTCCTGAGCTTGAGATTTGAGAATTTTATGTGAAAATCTTGAAATTTTGGTGAATATTTATGGGACTGACGAAGTTGGCAATAAGATTGGTGTGATATGAAGCAGCTTCGGCGAAAAATTCTGAGTAAACGTATCAAGAATCATGGTTTTGTTTTCGTCTATTACCTTTACTAAATTGAAGCGCAATCTCCTTATCATATTGTTTTCATCTTATTCATGATGATAATAGGCTACGGGGAATAGTCAATAGTCAAAAACTATTCTAACACATGCCATGTGTAGCTATAATAATCAGAAATTCACGTTCATGTGCAAATTCTCGCAAAAAAATTACAAGCATAACCTGGCAACAATATTCAAAGTCCGCCAATATCTAATAATATAAAATTGTCACTTCTCACAGCTGCTTTGTGCAGGTAAGTAATAGCTTAGGTCGTGCGACCAAATCTCCTGAGGCCTGGTGACGTCACTAACTTCAACCGAATTTTAACTTTGACACTATATCTATAAAGTCAAAATGTTATGTAATATATATATGACTCAGGGCCTCACGAGGTTAAAACTATCCTTTTAATTAAATAGAGTCCTGCATCATATTTTCTGCTATCACGTATCATCAATACCTTTATATGCACCACATGTATTGTGATATATGCACAGGTTGTAAAAAGGCTCAAAAATTAAAACTAAACTGCAAGAGATTGTACACTAATATAATTCACTTTCACTTTTGCACAGGTATAAGGTGGAAGTACTAGCGCGCAACATGTCAACATAGAATATTTATTTGAATCACGATATTTTGCTCATATAATTATAAATATACCTACATACAATATTGTCATATGTTTTGGAAGAGGAGTTTCTTAGTTTTATTAAATAGTATTTATTTTATAGGGTGACAATATCAAAATTTATCAAAATTGAAAATTTTCTTATTCAACTCCATTGTATCAGTACGCGTCAGATGCTTTTGCTGGCAGTCCCAGTAGATAGCACTTCAGTACAAATTTCAATGCAACAAATATTAGGATATTGGAAATATTAACATTCAGACCTAATAAGACCTAACTTTTAAAATTATGCAATTCAAAGTTGGGATATGAAGCATTAAAGGTACATACATTAATAATCGTTAAAATGCCCTATTAGTTGATTTTATCTTATCGATGGCAACTCAAGCTATTAAATGACGAGTATTGGTACAGCGTTCGGTTCTAGTACTTCCACCTTACACTTTGAAAAACTTAATAGAACGTGCCGGCTAGACGTCATTGTGACGGGAAAAATCTTAACACCGCGAAGTAGATATTTAAATAGACGGTACAGCGACATCTAGCAGGAAAATTCATAAACATAATTTTCTTCGTGAACGAAATTACTGAAAACAAATGAATCAATTGGACGCAGGTAACGTGCTACGGTCCATTCATCCTTAGTTATCTTATCTAGTAAACAACTTTCTAACCTAAAAGTACACGTTTTCTGTTGTAAACTGCTGTTTCCTTGATTGAAAATTAAGCAATTTTTAAATCTCTACGGACGGACTGCACAAATACGGACTCAGGTATTTTGGTACAGGCAAATTTATGACAGTTTATAACAGAAAACGTGTACTTTTAGATTAGAAAGTTCTTTACTAGATAAGACAACTAAGGTTGAATGGACTTTAGAAAACAAACGAATCAACAACTAACAAACCATTGCATTTGCATCAGTTATTCAGTAACGGTGAAGGCTTTGCGTTCTGCGGCGACCGAACGTTCCGTTTTGAGCCGTCTTGGAGTTGAGAGGATCGCACTTTGACTAAAGTTTTACTGTGTTTACCTAGGTTTCAAATAGCGTGCTCAATTTCATTCATTGATCAATTCAATCGCATAAATAAAATAAAATGTTGGGTTATTGCCGTTTTTGGTCGTAGACTTTAGATTGATCCCTAATTGTATTATCTAAAGAGAAACTAACTTATATTCTTTGTTTTCAACAGTGCACTGTGTAACAAAGGTTTTTACACTAATAATAGTTTTGTTCCCTTAAATAATATTAAAAAATAAGCTTTGAAAACAACTCTTGCCATATCATGCCAGCTCATATGTTTGAAGCAGGTATAAATGTATGACAGTACCTTGTTTTCTGAAATAGAGATATGCAAAACACGCCTTAAAAGTGTCCAATATTACCGGCAAAATTTGGTTTATTTTGATTTTGACATCAAAAAAATATACACAAAATTCATCGTATGGAAGATAAGCTTTCCACAAAATTCTTAATACAAAACGCCAATTTCATAGGTAATGACCAAATATCACGGGACTTTCTCACACATGATCATCATTATCATAACCAATATCCTTTATTCAGTAAGTTTCTCATAATAGGCTATTGATAAAATTAAAATAAATAAATAATAATAAATAAATAAATAAATATCTTGGGGACATCTTACACAGATCAACCTAGTCCCACGGTAAGCTCAATTAAGGCTTGTGATGCGGGTACCAGGCGACGATATATATAATAGATACATACGTATAGATACTTAGATACATACACAGCCACGACCAAGGAACAAACATTTGTGATAAATAAATACTCAAAGAATGCCCTCGCCGGGATTCGAACCCGGAACCTCCAGCTTCGTAGGCAGGGTCACTACCAACTAGGCTACAGAGGCTGACATACACAACACTGACTGACTGAATACATACAAAAACAATACAAAATATAAACACATCATGAAAAACCTAACCTAGGGTGCCGCCGTCAACGGGGCGGGCCCAAGCTGCCGGTGGTTAGGGTCGCAGAGAGAGGAACCGACGGACTATCCGTACTGTGCCTAGGATTACTACCTTCTGCATCTGACCCTTGATCCAGCCATCCAGTGAGAGTCTCTTAAGGGTGCATTCAGACCAAACGAGCATTCGCTATTCTACCCCCTCACTCTACGAAATTCCATCGTTACACAAAACGTGTTTCGTTGATTTCGTAGAGCGGGGGATAGAATAGCGAATGCTCGTTTGATCTGAATGCACCTTAACCCTTAATTTGGCAAATTTCAAAAAAAGTGGGTCGAAGATTATGTTCATTGTGACATACATTGCCAAATTAACGGTTAAGATGATTGTCGGAACTCTTCGCTATTAAACTGTTCGCTGTAAGAATTATCGGATTATGATTGTCGAGTCAACATCCCACATGGCGGTTATCTAGTAGGCCAAGTCTAGGTACTGTGGAAGCCTCAGAAAACAATCAAACTATAATACGCCGCTTCCTCGATAGTACTTTTATATTAATATTTTCTTTTCTATATTATAGCAATACAATTATAGATCTTAACATGAAGCCTGTCCACCTTCAACTGATCACCCTATTTAGATTCTTCCACATGACAGAGACGGCAGGTATTCTAAAGTTGAATTCAATATCATGCCAGCCCCCTTCGTCATGTGAAATAGACTGTAAAGGGTTAATACCTTCACAGTGCCCACTGACTTTGTGCCTTTTTTCTTGACCTTCATGAGCCCCATCATGGGGGATCGTTACTTTGACGAGCACAGCTGTGCCGGACTGTGCTGTGCTGTGCTTTATTGTGTGTGTGTTTTTCGGCTGATATGATTATCAGCCGAAAAACGTGCACTGCTGAACATAGGCCACATATATAAAAGATTGCGACAATGACCGGTCCTGTGCCGCCCGCATAGCAGGCTTATTGGCTACAACAGTCCTGCCTGTAATGATCATCTATTTTATTATTATTTTATTCATAAATCACCACAATTTAATTTGTACATCATGGCTACGTTATTTGCCCCTTCGTTTTGAATATTAAAAGAAGCCTTAATTGGGCATAAATATTTAAGTTCCGTCGATTTGTATAAGAATGTCCTATGATATAAATTTATTATACAGGTAAAAACACATAACAATTTAAATAGGTACAAAGGCAACTTATCCCTGCAAAGAATTTTGTTTTTGATAGTTTTATTGAAAAAATCAGAAATGGGCGTAAGAGGGTTATGTTTTCAAAATGGATGGCGTTTGTCCGATCCTTGGTTGTAACCCTTTTCTGGAAAGCGGTCGTTCTGTGTTTATTTTGTTAATTATGTCTTTGTCTACTGTGCTTGTCATAAATAAATATTATTACATTTCATGTCATTAGTGTAATAAGACTAAATAAATCAATAAATATTTGGGTCAACTTACACGGATCAAATATATCCCGCCCGCCTGCCTACATGTAGCTAATAATTATATACCAGCCCCAAAAATGTCTCGTAAACATCCCCGAGCGGACAAAAACGTGAAAAGAGCGTTTATTCATAATGCTCATGGCCATCAATATTGGCGGGGATTTCTCAAATCCGCCCCATTGAAAACATCCCTTTAGGAACCTTATTCAAACTTTCGAAATGACTTGCCTTGTTATTGATTTGATAAGCAATCTTTGTATGCTACGTGCAAAGCTCCACGGTATTGGTCCACTAAGTGCTAATAACATAATCAGCCTATGATAGTCCACTGCTGGACGTAGGCCTCTCCTATTAACTATGTATAGACACATTAGGAGGTAAATGCCCATAATCACCACGCTGGGCAAGCGGATTGGCGATCGCAGTAAGTAATGTCCACTATGATGACGCTGCTGCCCATCATCAATCAAATCAAAGAATGGTCAGTGACACTTCAATCCCTTAGTCGACTCTCACGACTCCCGCGGGAAGAGTTGGGGTGGTGACAAATGTATTCTTACTGCCGTCACTACACGGCAAAGTGCTAATACTATCTAATAATCTATATATTATGCTGTTGGGAATTATCTCATTGAACTACTATACCAGTCACACGTATGAGTGACCAAAAACGTTGCACTCCTATGCCGGCGACACAAGAATTGTGTCAAAATATTCGAATTTCTATAACATAAGAGCAAGAACTTAATTGATACTAGTTACATAAATAATAATAATAATAAATAAATATCTTGAGACATCTTACACAAATCGACTAGTCCCACGGTAAGCTCCATTAAGACTTTGTGATGTGGGTACTAGGCGACGATATATATAATAGATATATACATAAATACAGATACATAAGTATAAAGAAATAATGTTATTTGTTATTTTGATCTCATGTTTTTGTTTGGCATTGAAATAAGATTTTTTGAATATGGAGAATGACCCTTTCATTTATTTTTCGGTCGTGAAATCGTATGATCAAAAAAGTTTCCAAGGGACATTTTACGAATGTACGCACTCAGAACAAAAAAAAGTTAATATCTAAGCAGAATTTTCAGTCAACAAATTTAAGCATTTTGTAAAGCGTAAACTTATATCTAAAGCTTATTATAGTACACAAGACTACATGAATGATAAAACACCGTGGGAGTAATTTAGGATTTAATTATTAGTTTGTTAAAGTCATGACATTCAATTACGATAATTTACGCTTGGAGACCCTATACATCTCCAAGCGTGCATTATATAATGTTATTATTATATACCTATTCGGAGAGAAACCTTACTTCTCTATAAATTATTACTTATAAATGTTGTGACTTTTAGAGACTTTACATCTCTTGTTATTATTATTATATTTCAATTTATTTAAAATCAATTTTATGTATTTTTTTTAATGCATGTTAGTTGTAAGATGTACCATCATTGTTTGAAAAAATAATTCCCGCCAAGTTTCTTACCGGTTCTTCTTGGGTCAGCGGTGTAGGGTTCGAACCGGAAGTAGTTTTCATATCTAGACGATTCAAAAGAGTTTGTTGCTATTCCAATTTGAATAAAGAATTATTTGACTTTGACTTTGACTTTGAATATACAAACCCGGCCTTTTTAAATGCGAATTATCATTTTTGTTGCACATTGAATAAACTGGTTACGAATTACTAATTATATTTAACAAATATTAAAATGAACTGATTTAAGCCTTGTAAAAGCGCATGCCCGTTTCAAATTCAAAACTAATAAAATCGACTGTTTAAACATTTGAAGTGTCCTCCACATATTCAATAACCGCGTACGGTCAGCACAACGAATTCGATTAGAGATAAGCCGGGTCTTGCTGACGGTGGTTTTGACAGCCTTACATAAATAAATAGACGACAACAAGAAAGGCTAGTTTTTAGGGTTGCGTAACCAGTGAGTATTCCAGAGTATGACTTTATATTGACTTAAACTTTCACGATTATCACTCATATTTTAAAGACAAACGGGTCTTAATCGCGTAACCTTACGTTTAATTATATCCTGACGTTTAGGGCATGACGTAACACCCGTGGTCGCAGGCAGACTACTGCCTGTGCCAGTGTGGTTGGGAAGTAAAATTAGGCGAAATAGCAGTACACCAATCTCACATTTTTGACGTTTAAGTTGGTTTATCTGAAGTCTCTAGTACCCTTGTTACGGGAATGCACTTTTCACAAGACAAATGCAACTTTATACGCCACTTTAAACGGCCCTTATCATAAAATTCCCTCAAGACTTATATGAAATTACGAAAGATGCATAGCATTATTTCAAAGTTTCAAGCTGACTTTGTTATCTTCATCCTCGCATTATGTGAGTACTTATTCATGTAAATAATGAAATGCCTGTTTTTCTAGTTAGGAGAAAATTCAAACGGTGTGATTTTTTTTTCGTACAGATGGTGCTTTTTAGGGTTCGTAGCCAAAATTGCAAAACGGAACCCTTATAATTTCTCCATGTCCGTCTGTCCGTCTGTCCGCAGCATAGCTCAGTGGCCGATAATACTAGAAATCTACAATTACGTACAGGTATACATATTAATAATGCCAACAAAGTGGTACAATACAAACTAGAAAAAAGATTTTTTTAGGGTACCTCCCCAACTGGTGAAGTGGGGATGATATTTTTTATGTGATGTAAACCTAAAGTGTGAAGTATTATTGAATAGGTATCTTAAAAAGAATAAGGGTCTTTAAAAAAACTTTTTTCTAAAGTCAATATTTTTGGAGATAAGAGAACTTCAGAAGGAGAAAAAAATATTATCCCCTCTAACTTCTAATCCGTAAGTCCAAAAAAATATGAAAAAAATCGTGATTAGTGAAGCTTATAGAATACTTTAAAATAAAAATATTTCGAACATAATCGAGCCAGCCATTTTTGAATAACTACGGAAACTTACACTGAGCATGGCCCGACATGCTCTTGGCCGGTTTTATTTTTACTACTACGCGAAGTAGTTCATTTGATGTAAGGTCGAAACTTCGAAAGGCCATCTTTACTAAAAAATGTCGTACGATACACGTGCGAACAGGAAATTCGTAACTCATGTCAATTTAAAACACTCCTATTCGATCGTGTGTTTATTTATCGCCACTCTTTTTGAACTTATTTTTTTCGCACATGTACTACTATAATGTACTACTGGTGCATATTTAATCTTAGCAAGTATTTTAATTTATCGCCACTGTCAGCCTAGTTTGGTTGGAAACTGGAGGTTCTGGGTTCAAATCCCGATGACGGCATTTATTTGTGTTTTGTATGTAGGTACCTCAAATATTTTGTGTTTTGTATGTCGACCTCAGAATACATAGTAGTTTACAAAACACAAGCATTGCATAAAAACTGGTCATTACTAGGTTGGGGCCTACAAACACGGAAGCCGCACGCCATACTGAATTGCCTTACAAAAGTGTCAATGTTGTGTTCAATGCATCACGGCAATGAATTAGAATGTTAACATATAAAAACTTAAACCGCCATTTAAAAATAGTTGTGATTGGACCATCAAAGTTTTGATTGGCGACATTCAATAAACATTTTGTCAAAGATGTTGCGCCGAAATATGCGCGTTGTTACGAAAAGCGCTATGACCTGCCCATCTTGGCACAATTAACAATTGGTTTTGGGGGCATTTTTGAGCTGGCGTTAGGCGTCCATGTTATATATGGTCGCAGGTTGGGGCTAACTATCACCACAGTCACGTACCGGAAAATGCAGCGTGGGTAGGCTGACAAGCTGGACTGATGACTTGGTGAAGGTTACAGGAGTCCGCTGGATGCGGGTGGCACAGGACCAGTCATTGTGGCAATATTTAGGGGAGGCAAATGTTCAGCACTGGACGTCTTTTGCCTGATTTGTCAGTGACGACAAAAATGGCGAAAAGTAGTTGTCTGTGGAGCCCAGTTCGGGCCTTGTCACAGACAAGGGTTGCCAGGCCACCTTTTGTTAAGAAACTGCATGCACAACGGCTGCTCAAAGCCAAGTTTTCTATCTGTCCTATTTCACTAGCTACACACCTCAATGAGTATGCAAGAGACAGGTATACATTAGTCAGCTTTATTTATTACTCAAACCACATGTGACCAGCGATGTCCAAATCGGGCTTCGCCACAGATACGGGCGGTTGATAAAATGTTAAAATCGGGCCTGGCCACTGACGAGGGAATATGATGATGATAAGATGAGAACTAGACTGATTTGTGTAATATCGAAGCATGATATTTACTCGCTGAAGCTTACCCACAAAATGACCGAATAATTTTGACATTTTAACCCCAGATTAAATCCTTATTCTAATTTGATCTAATAAGGCTTAAAGCCCAAAGCTCAAATCCCGACATTTTGTGGTACCATTGAATAAATTATAATTTAATCAACAACATTAGGGCCCATGGTTGGGTTAGAATTAGCATGTGCAAATTGTCTTTTAATGGAATTCATACTAAGCCTCACTCATTCGGCCTTCGAAATTCATAAATTTATAACATTTTTCGAAACATTTGAGCGTCAATTAACTGGCCTCTCTATGCCAGTAATCACAATTACTGGCATTGATAGAGGCAATCCATCTAAATCCTCATGGTAGGCAGCGCGTAGGCGATTTTTTGATCACTAACTATGTCCATGGGCCTCAGATCCTGCTCTCTATCAGGTAGGCTGAGAGCTCAGTTGTCTACCTTCGTCACATAAAAAAAAACTGGGATACTTTTTTTTTGAAAATTCACTGTATTCTGAGTACAGGTAATGAGCATTTCTTTTTATTTGTCCATTTTCATAGAAGAAGTAAATTTTGGATTATTTCTACTAAGAATCATTAGCTTTTTTGATCCCAAGGGGTAAATAAATGTCTCATAGATTTTACCTATTTTCTTACAATTACTGGCATAGATAGAGGCAATCCATCTAAATCCTCATGGTAGGCAGCGCGTAGGCGATTTTTTGATCACTTACTATGTCCATGGGCCTCAGATCCTGCTCTCTATCAGGTAGGCTGAGAGCTCAGTTGTCTACCTTCGTCACATAAAAAAAAACTGGGATACTTTTTTTTGAAAATTCACTGTATTCTGAGTTCTGAGTACAGGTAATGAGCATTTCTTTTTATTTGTTAATTTTCATAGAAGAAGTAAATTTTGGATTATTTCTACTAAGCATCACGAGCTTTTTCGATCCCAATGGGAAAATAAGATTTTACCTATTTTGTTATCATTTTCAGACCCTCTGAATAGCAGTGGCAAAGGAGGAAATCCGGCAAATGTATGATGGAATATTTTTATCCTTCTGGGATCGAAAGACCTCGTGATTCTGAGAAAAAATATTAGTGATTTTTTTCTTTGGGATATGACATCAAATTTTTTTAAATGTGCATTCGAACTTGAAATCTTCGAATTCGAATATTCCTACGTTATATTCGACAGTATAACGTATAGTTTTAGGTAAATTAAAGTTTTTTGAAGTGTCCACACTCTGCGGCTGCTGTGTCGCAGCTCGCAACGTGCGGCGTTCCACGTTTTTCACTAGTTTTAATCGAATTCCCAATCACTGAAAAACAAACCTTACACATACACAGTGTTTTGGAATAGATGGTTCAAGCAACTTTAAAATTTCTTGTCAAGACGATACTTAATTTAAGTGTAGAAGTTACAGAAAGTTACATAGAAATTAATATTTAACATCACATCATCAGCCTATTTCAGTCCACCTACTAGAAGTAGGTATATATTAGGAAGAAATGTCAAAATGTCAGTAATCGCCACGTTGGGCAAGCCGATTGGCCATAGCAGTATGACGATGCTACTGTTCATCATCAATTTTCAAAAAATGTTTAGTGACACTTCAATCCCTTGGTAGATTCTTACGACAACCATGGGAAGTGTTGCACCTACGTCCAGCAGTGGACTGAAATAGGCTGATGATGTATAATGTCATGATGTGAATCGTCGCTCACTTGAGCAATCAGATTCACCAAGATCAAAGGCTATTTACTATTAGCCATATTGATTGCAATATACAATTAATCTCCCACAATTGGCACTAGTTGATTAACTATTGATTGCCTGCGTCCTATTCATGTGTTCGGAGATTATGCCAGCTCTTTGCAAATGATGTATTAATTGGATATGGTGCTGATGTGTGAGGGAAAAATATGTTTTTGATGGCAGGGTGTTTCCACGAAAACGAACGCCAAAAGCTAAGTAAAGTAGATTTAGCCATCACTAATATTTATTTATTTTTAGTTTTAACTATCCCATATACGCATTATTTGTTCGCGGAATATTAAACAGAACTATATATCCAGCATTTTGATTTGAAAATTTGGCCAATTTTTATTCTTTTTCAACACATTTTTAACCGATTTAAAATAAAAAAGAGGAGGATCTCAATTCGACTGATTTTTTGTATGTATGTTACTGTATATCGGAGAACCGTTAGAACATTTTCAATTTTATTTTTAATTGAACAGTTATAACCTCGAGAGTGATGGTCCCGTTGGCACCAAGTCGGGGGTCAAGTTGAAGTAGGTTTTTAAATTGGTTGATTATTTGTCATGACGTGACCACATTAGGTAATTTTATTTCTATATCATAAGGTAAATTTGTTTGACAATACAAAACGAGGCATATCATCATTCGTAAGTTTGAGGGTTTCTTCAAATAATGTTCCAAATATCAATATATTTTCATTACTCAACCACTATGTTCCACAGATAAGAGTGTAGTGAAAACTAGCTAACGATGTTCCAACGGAATTTGTTTAAGACAAGTAACTTTTGTATTTCTTTAGGATTAGCAGGATAAATTATACGTCTGTTGATTATTTAACATGGTATTTTTTATTTGCTGTTCCCGCTGAAGTCTTGATTTTATACAGCTATGACATCTGCCGATCCGTTTGCTCAATCGCCTCCTATTATATTAAAAAAATGATTCAGGTGTAATTTACAATTTGATAACTATTGTCTTTTAATGGCACTCATTAGTCATTGTTTTCAGTCAAATCAATAATCTAAATAGAGCTTTGAAAAATATTTGGAAGGCGTTTGGGAGAACTCGTATTTTGAATACTGAAATTGCAAAAAAGGATCAAAGTTAGCTAATTTAAGACCTCCTAGTTAGTTAGTTTAATTACAAAATATAAAAATTATAGTTGTTTAAAAAAATATTTACGCCAATTATTTCATTTAAATTTTCCAGTCTTTTATCGGTACACCCCTTAGTTTGGGCACTGCAACAAGAAGTTCTTTTTAATTCGCTTCCATTGATGCAGCTGTACGATCTGTGACAGCAAATTGTTTGCCGCGTTGCCTGTTCTATCGCCAGCAAATTTTAGCGGGCGTTTGCTCATCTGCAATTCCCAACACGAATTTTAGAAAAGGGTTTGCACCCTCTCCATCTGTAAAGAGCTCATACTCCAACCTGTTTTTTTATAAGTATGATAGCGGATTAGTAAGCTGAAGTGGAATACACCGTGTGGTGACGGCAGCAAAAATATTGAAGATTTGAAGTGTCACTGACCATGTTTTTTATTGAAGATTGATGATAGGCACATAGGCAGTAGCATCATGTAGTGGATTGGAGACATAATTGCGATCGCCAACCCTCTTGCCCAGCGTGGCGATTATGGGCATTTGCCTCCTAAAGCGTCCATACGCTTAGGTAATAGGAGAGGCCTTTGTCCAACAGTGGACTAATTATAGGTTGCCGACGTGATTTGTGTGATGTGCGTGCACCCTCTCCATCAGTAGAGAGCTCATAATACAACCTGTTTGTTTTAATAAGTATGATAGCGGATTAGCAAGCTGGAGTGGCAATGGGCAGGCCACGTTGCACGCAGAGCAGATGGTCACTGGGGTCCAAAAGTGCTCGAGTGGAGACCACGGTTTGGCAAACGCATCATAGGACGTCCACCCATAAGATGAACAGACGACTTAAGATTGCCGGGAGATGCTGGATGAATATTATTTAAAACTAAATACTATTTAACTTCTTTTTGACAGTTCAATACGCTTTATTATGGCTGAAAGCTCATCCTCATGTATTTGACACCTTAATTTAGAATTGATGCGTAATTTAGATTTACGTAGCGATAGCTCGCTTAGCGATAGAAACCTCGCTAGGTTCGATGTTTTTGTTATTGAATCTGTCCTTCAATCTCGTAGACAATCGTTTCAATTACGAGTAGGTATGTACTAACCACTAGTTTGTATAAAATTGCAGTTTTTTGGCGTCAGCTATATTAAAGACAGGTATGTCTCAAATACCCTAGTACCCTATCCGAGTTTCTAAAGCCCTAATGGTCTGGTACTAGTTTAAAACCCTGCGTGATTTACATGATCCGGATATGAGGACAAATATTCTATCAAAAACAAGATTATCAAACCGGAATGAGAAAGGGATTCGAAAGAACTGTTGACACAACAAATTACACAAATAGGTAAATACCGAGTGATTAATTAACTTATTGTCTGTAAGTCGCTGCACTTAAACTGTGAATATAAATATGAAAATAACTATAACTATGGCGTAAAAACTTTAGGTTCATGCGGCCCCAGCGCACGCAAATAGTTTGCTGCATCAGTATTGCGGTACTGCGAGGAAATGCCGCCAGCATCCTCGGCCTCGGTACAATGCCACAAGGGCCAATCTTAGACATAGGTTATGTTAAGGAGATGAGTTAAATTTAATCTATGTCCATAAATTGTAGTTTTGAAAATAAATATATTGTAAAAAAAAAAAAACTATGAATATAATTCTAGATTGACTTATACACTCTTGCGTCAACAGTACTTTCGAATCCAATCCTAATCGCGGTTTGATAATAGAAAGTGATAGTTTAGTTTACCATGCAAATTAGGTAAAGACTCAGGCAAATTGGAGAAGACCACCGCTCCGAATCGTTTCTGGTGCAGAGGTTGGCCATAGCTATCCAACGCGGCAATGCCGTGAGTGTTATGGGCACCTTTGCACCGGAAGCGCGTAGGAGCGGATATTGACGGGTATTTTTGCCATGATTTTTTTATGTACTTACCTGTATAATTTTGTTTTTTAAGTTAAGTTTACTTTTAAGATCTAGTTTTATACTTCAATATTGTAAGTTAATTTATAATGTATTTTTTTATGTTTTACTTAAGTTATTAAATAAAAACATATTGCGAAAGTACAAATCAAATTATTTATTAACTAAATATTTTGATTTGTACTTTTAATTTTTCTCCAGTAGTCACACTACTTATTACTATATAAATTATTAATATTAATAGTAGGTGCATGCATGTATTGCTTGCCCTCAGAGAATGGTCAAAGGCGCCTAGCCTTGTAAGGGATTGCATATACCCGAGAAATTTGACCGGTGGTTGCTAAGACCGAGTGGCCGAGGGGTACAGGCATCAGCCGCGAAAGCTGAGTACGTGGGTTTGATCCCCACCTCGGACATAGGTGATCTCGGTCGTTTTTCTTTGGTATATGACATCTAATATTTATAAGTTATTAAATAAAAATCATAATTAGGTAAGAGTTCATGATATCTCGTCATTGTTGACGTCACGATGGCAAGTAGTAATTTCCGCCCAGCCCCGCCACACTAACTATATGACTTACTCGACTGTCAAACAGGGCAGTCATGTGTGCTGGATAGTGAAATATGGCCGTCACGGTGGCGACGGGGACGAATTTATTGCGGGCGAAAAAGCGGTTTGCGGATTTATTCGACCTTCGCCTCACCTCAGCCAATCATGCTTATGTTATCTTGTCTGTTTTGAGCCCTTGTAAGGTCGCCATGATGGATTTCCATAAACGGATGTCCTCTTTCTCCATAATCAATTTGATTTCGTCATATTTGTGAACCTCAGTAGCCTAGTTGGTAGTGACTTTGCCTACGAAGCTGGAGGTTTCGGGTTCGATTCCCGGCGAGGTCATTATTTGTGTATTTATTTATCACTAAATAATATTAGTCGTGGCTGTATATGTATTTACGTATGTATATTATGATTCTAACTATTATATACAGAGAGTCCCATACATGGGTTATGAACCTTAAATATGGTAGATAGTGTATTTTGCTGAAAGAATACTTTATGTTACTTTTAAAAGTTAGTAATTCTGCTTTCATAGATTTTCCAAAAATTACTTGCTTCGTCTGGGAATGGAACCGACTTAAATGTAAAAAAAAAACATTCTACTTTTATGATGCCTTGTATATCGTCGCTTGGTACCCAGCACCCACATCACAAGCCTTAATTGAGTGGACTAGGTCGATTTGTGTAAAGGTACATTAAAATTTAGACCAAACGAGCATTCGCTCATTCTATCCCCCACTCTACGAAATCAACGAATTTTGGCGAATCACATTTTGTGTAGCGAAGGAATTTCGTAGAGTGGGGGATAGAATGAGCGAATGCTCGTTTGGTCTAAGTGCACTTAAAGATGTCCCTAGATATTTATTTATTTTTTGATTCCTCACAGTTTCATACAAAGAAACTGAATCGTGGCATAATCATGTAGTATTTGATGACTTTGTTATTTAATCAATTTCAGTTTTGCAAACTGAAAACACTGAATTTACTGCAGCTCGTAAATAAAGTACATAATATTATAGCTTTGACTCATCTGACTGTAGCCAATCATGCTGAGACATCCAACCTTTCAGTATCTTATTGAAATAACTCGTAAACTGGCTTCAATTTAGGAAATTGCATCTTATATTGCGATTTACATTGAACGGGTTGGGAGATATCGTCTGCTGCTGTATTTTAGTTGCTGATGTGTAAGATATAACGAAATATAATATAGTGAAGATCCATTTAACGGCATATATTATGCAGTTTTGAACAGCTCCGTGCCTGTACAAAACTGTATGTATGCGGTAAAATAGATCTCGACTATATTATATGTCGAGCCTATTTTTTATTTGTTAAGTTGAGGCCGCGTGGTGACGGCAGTAAGAATACATTTGTCACCACACCATCTCCTCCTGCGGGTGTCGTAAGAGTCGACTAAGGATTGAAGTGTCACTGGCCATTATTTGATAAAAGATTGATGATGAGCAGCAGCGTCTTCATAGTGGACACATTACTGCGATCGCCAATCCGCTTGCCCAGCGTGGCGATTATGGGCATTTACCTCCTAATGCGTCTATACGCGTAGTTAATAGGAGAGGCCTACGTCCAGCAGTGGACTATGATAGGCTGATGATGATGACGATGATTTTTGATTTTTAGTTTTTTTACAGATAGTTTTATTTACTTAGTGTTACTTTATTTTATTCAATTTTTTTTGTATATTTACTTAAATAAAGTTTTGTAGGTATACATTATCAGCCTATGATGACTAAGGGATTGAAGTGTCATTGACCATTATTTGATAAAAGATTGATGATGGGCAGCAGCATCATCATATCACTACGATCGCCAATCCGCGTAGCGTGGCAATTATGGGCATTTACCTTCCATATTATGTTAGTAAAATGTATATAGGTACTTAGAAGTAGTGTTAAATGAAAACAATATAAAGTAAAATGAATTAAAATAAAAGATAAGAAAACATTATTTATCGGCATGAAGCCCGATCCACCGCTTCAAAAATGGCGAATCCTACCTATCAATGTACCGAGGAGAATTTTCATAAATTGCGAAACTTCTATAGATAATGTTCTCGTCAATTTAAATTATACAAGCAATCTAATTATTCCAAAACCGTGTTGTATATACAATATACATGTCTTTTAAGGTATAATTTATGCCATGTTTAATTGTTTACTTGATTGTGATATACAATATCATTCATAACACTTTTTTATAGTTCTCACGGAAACATTCTCAATGAGAACTTGCTCCTCAATTCTCATGAAAATTCCGAGTATATTCCCGCAATTCTGAGAATAAATAAATAAATACATATCTAGGGACATCTTACACAAATCAACCTAGTCCCACGGTAAGCTCAATTAAGGCTTGTGATGCGGGTACAGTCAAGTGCAAAAATAAGTATCGAAAGAATCCGTTCATAAATGTGTTACGACGTTCTTATTACACAGAATTAGAGTGCACTGGGACATATTTTTGAACGTTTTTGTATACCCCTTATTTTGTCTTCGACTGTACCAGGCCACGATATATATAATAGATAGATATATATAGATACTTAAATACATACAGCCATGACCAAGGAACAAATATTTGTGATAAATAAATACACAAATAATGCCCTCGCCGGGATTCGAACCCGGAACCTCCAGCTTCGTAGGCAGGGTCACTACCAACTAGGCTACGGAGGCTGACAAAAGAATGTTCTGCAACTTATACATTGCTAGCTGTAGCATGGAGGCGCAGCGCGCGCACAAGATGGCGATTTATAAATTAATTAAAAAACCGGTCAGTGTAAAGTCCATTTCAAATATGAAGGCCAGATTCCACTTGAAAAAGTCATTAGGCATCAACAATAGGATCAGTGGTAACAAAAGATACCTAGCAATGTCCTTTTGTGGCGTGATATTTTATGCATACATTGGTGTATGATACGTGTCAAATTGTAGTGGACCAATTAAATGACAAATGTTTCTAGTGGAATCAGGCCTTCGTATTTGAAATGGACTATACGACTGACGGACGAAATAACTTTAATATTGGCACCAACTGATTCCGATAATTCTTTCTTAACCGACTTCAAAACAAGCCGGGATGGTCCCGTTGGCACAAATCAGGATCTGAAGATGGGATCTTGAAAAAACCTGTTCAAGGTTTTGAAAATGTAAATTTTTCGGGAACTTTTATTGTTATTTATTTTTTCTTTCTAAATACTTCATCGAGATATGACGTGTTTGGCAGGGATAGGCTGGAGGAGAAGGAACTCAGGGAGGTCGACCTTAGAGACGTCCTGCGGTTCTGCAAGAAAATTGGAATGCCAGAGCGAAGTATTGGGGGAACTCTACCGGAACACTAACCTGCAGCTAGAGCTGCAGCTTAATGAGCATATTGGATGCTCGACAGTCCCTCTATAATATAACATAACATAACTACATCATCAATGTTTTTGTTACGCTCTGTCTCTCCAACACTTTGCTGCAAGCCTAGCCAATGTCATTCTGCAATCGTATACGATATGCAATAAGTCACGTGACCATAACAATATATTATGGAAATGGTCACGTGACTTTTCGCTACAATCTGTCATTCATGCATTAATTACTTATCGCTTATCGTATACGATTTCAGAATGGGATCTTGTCCAGGCTTGCTGAATACTGATACTACTACAGACAGAAATTACGTCACTTACAAAGCAATGCAAGCGTTACATGTCACTGCGTAAGTTAATCGAACGTCAATTATCACTATGATATCGTATACGCGATTCCGTGACTATTGGATATTCTAGGAATGTAAATGTACTGTCTAAAACCAAACATTGGAACACTACGCCACTCGAGAACCTTGTCAAAGCAACGTGATAAATTATGTGTCATGTTTTTGCGATAAACCCTAATATTTCACAACCAGCAGTAACTTCAATAAAGTATCTTTAAATTTTAGAATTATAACTAACGTGAGACTCAAATATATTAAAATATATATTATCGAACCGGGTTACTCACGTATTTAAGTCGATGATGAAACATGCCAAGCAATCATCGACTTAAATACAAGAGTAACCCGGTTCGATAATATTTTAATAAGTATCTTTAAAAACCTTGAATCAAAATATTGTTTTAAAAATTCAGAAGAAACAATTCCGATTGGTTCGGAAATGAACCGGATTGACGACTCGAGTTCAGACTTCTCATTTCCTCGATCATCCATCTCCCTCGTCGCTAGACAGTTGGTTGTTGTTTCGTAATTAGTTCGTTTTCGTAAACAGGCCGAAATTGTTTTCGTTTGTTTTGTCCTTAAGAATTGGTGGGTAGAGCTTTTGTGTAGGATTAAGTTGTTTTGATTTTTTTGTGCAAATGTACACAAAACTAGTTAACTATGTACACAAACTGTAATGTAAGCAAACGCAGCGTGTGACGTCCACCCACGAGATGGACAGACGACCTTATGAAGGTCGCCGGGACACGCTGGATGCAGGTCGCATCTAACCGGTACATGTGGAGGTCCAGAGGGGAGTCCTATGTTCAGCAGTGGACGTCTTATGGCTGAGATGATGATGATGATGATGACACAAAACTGCAATTATCTCACCATCATCATAATTTAAGAGCTCAAAGTCTTCAGTCAAGGTTTTCAGTCTTGCAATTACCTGTATTTATTTGATAAAAGATATAAAATAGCAAAATAATATGAAGTCAAATGATCTTTATCCAAGTAAGCATAGTAACAAGCACTTTTGTATCTCCATAAAAAAAACATTTTTAAAGTTTATAAAGAAAACCGACCAAGAGTGTGTCTGGCCGTGCTCAGTGTAGGGTTCCGTAGTTATTTAAAATGTCATAATAGTTTTATTAAAAAGTATTCTATAAGCCCAATATTCATGTTGTGTTTCATATTTTTTGGACCTACGGATTAACGTACGTATGTTCACTAACATACTTTTTAAGTAATTGTAATTAAGGTAACTAACATATAATGGATCTTTGTTGTCTGAATAAATAAATGATATATATTTGTATATATTAAAAGATAGAGAGGGGACATTTTTTTTCTTCTAGAGTAGTTATCTCCAAAAATATAGACTACGAGTATATAAAAAAACTTAGCTGCAGCCTATACTTCTAGGATTATTGTGAACACGAGAAAACGAAGAATTAAAAAAATACACATTTTATACGTTGATTGCTGTTTGAATTATATTTAATGAATTTATTTAAATTTCATTAAATGTAAGTAAAAAAATGTTTTCATTACAAAGCATAAATAAAAACACTGGGTATCTTGTGCATGTTTACTTCTAATTCAAAATCAATTTACTTATTTAATATACTGCCGTGCAATTCCTAAACCACAGTAACTGACAAAAGTCGATTTTGAGATAATAGCAAAAAACAGTTTTAAAGTAATATATTTTCCAAGACTTGATAGTTATTGAGTTTTTTTTTGTCCAAAATGAAGCATTAAAATCATACAATATGATAAATTTAAAAATACGGGCTTCTGCATTTTCTAAAATTAAATATGTGTTTTTTTCGAAATTCTGTGTTTGTACTGCGCTTTTTAAAACAGGGAAAAACATAACAATTACTAATTAAGACACAGTAAAATGACCACTTACTGCACAAATTTTGCGTGCTTTTTAGAGATAGGCGGCATTTTACAGGTTAAACTGCAGTAAAAGGGACTAGTGCACAGTGGTCAGGCGTTCAAAGAACAGTGCTTAAAATTCAAAAGTCGCAATAAAAGTCTAAAAAACAGTACGTAATGTTATATTAAGATTGTATTTGATCTGTAAAAAGCGAAATACAAGCTTTAAATAAAGATTCCTACTTTTTGTGAGGTAAATTTCGTAAACCAGTTATGTATAGATCGGATGTCAGCAAAAATTTAATGAGCAAATCAGTGTTACTTGTTATTCTTGAAATTTTGTGGGTAAGAAAACTTTATTTTGGGACCCTTATTCTTTTTGAAAGACCTATTCAACGATACCCCACACTATAGTACTAACGGCCATTGAGCTATGGTGCGGAAGACGGACAGACGAACATGGCGAAACCATAAGGGTTCCTAGTTTACTACGGAACCCTAAAAACAAGTTACGTGAGAACGAGCAATTGATTGCCCCCCTCCTCGCTCTTAAAAATCATTAAGTACACATATTTGTCCTCAAATATCAGTTTCGTAAAAAGGCTACCGCCAAGACCTTCGGCAATCTTCGGTGGAATTATTACTTGCTCACGATAAAGCACTTTCTAGGCTACAAAACGACATATGAATCATTAAGGGACCCGAAGGGTTTCTAAACTAAAAGCTTCGATATATTTCTCAAATCGAAATCGTCATTGATTGTTTTGATGGCTCGCGTAAAATAAATATTATAATAAAAAAGCGACAGGGAAAATAATAAAATGTTATTAAAAACGATAGAAAATACCCTTGTGTACCTCCATTTAAATAATTATAGCTTTCCCTAAAACAGTCATGTACATAATCAATTTTAAAACGACGAGTAAATATTGCACTTTTAGATAACGCGTTGGAGCGTCATGCAGTATATTAACTTTGAAAGCTTATACCAAAGATGTTTACTCCCACACATGCCAAATATTTTATGTTTTCTAAAACTACGTAGTATAAACTACTCTCCTTGCTAAAAAAAGCAGTCAAAGTAGATCATCAATTTATTCGAATTTTAGCTACTACCGTGACCTCTGTGTAGTGTACTGTAATTTAACTAGTATTTTGATTGAATTTTCGTGCTACGAACTTCATTCACAGCAGTAAAATATAGTTTTTTTTAATAAAGTAATTAAAATACATCAAAAATTTGTAACAGCATTACATGATTTTATTATTAAGAAATTCAAACACGCTTATCAAGTTTCATGCCAATGTGAGACACAGAAGGATCTAAAAAACGATTTAAAAGTTACTTGGAAAACGCAGTTTATTTAGGGATTTGTCGTCAATAATACAAAAATTTTACGAAAATTAAGGTTTATCACCACATTTTCTTAAGCAATGAAATAACAATCAACTTAAGGTACCAGTATCGGTTGTAATCATAGCAAATGGCACATTATATTTAGCCTTACATTGATTTCAATGAGTAAGCTCACGACTGATTATGGCGTAGCACTTCTACGATTAATTTTAATAAATATGATTTCTCACGTATTCGTGTCAGTTATAAATCAAAAAGTGTTTAGAATAATGTACATTATAATACAAAACCCTATAAAATAATAAATTGTCATCAATTATGACCTATTACTACAATAGTACTCCGCTCCTGGAGTATATTTATGTATGACACGTTATAGGTTTTGTTATGGTTTTTTGGAGAAAACTAGGAAACAAATTTGGTTCGTTAAAGCACCCTGTTAATAAGATAAATAAATGAAACCTCTTTAGTCATAATTCTAAAACCGCCGGCCGGTTTGTGGAGGCCTTTAATAAGGCCATGACAGACAGTGTTAAACAAACATCTTGACAGGATATTACTGATGGATGATGGGATGATTATTTAGAAAATAAATTATAATGTTCTTTTTTGACCGGTAAATGTTTTTTTTTTAATTTCTAGTAAAAGTTAATTGTTTTGATGTTAAATTAAAGTCCCTTAAATATCCATGACTAATTTAATAACACCGTATATATATTATGTAGCAATTCATTAAAGAAATGATTAAAAATTTACTTTCATATTTTATGTTTAGCTTTGAATTTAAACTAACATAAAGAAATTAGTTAAATGCATCTGGAATTACCGTATAAGAAACTTAAACCAAAAAGTATGTAGCAATCTTATCGAATCCCAAAACAGGTAAATACAAATTTCTAAATACTCGATTATTGACCGGTATTGGTGGTATTCGTATAATTCATATGTATAATCTACTTCATACGATACCGCAATAAAGAACAAAATGTAACAATATTATGACATAACGATGATATTTGTTGGCAAGGCATTGCTTAATAAAATGATACCGCCGCCTAGGAACCATAAGTCGCATTGCAAAATTAAATGTGTACAAACTAAAGAGAAGGTTATTTTTTTCCTAATAATTAGGTAATAATCAGTGATCGGTTTTTTGGATTCCCCCGGCGGGTCTCCTATAGTAACTTGAAAAATAAACTTTAATTATATTGCCATATTTCTGTTTCATAAAATATGCTCTGGTGTGTATAATACAAAAGTGTTAAATATTTTTTTATAGTCACACTCACACCCGTATTTTTTTTATGCGCGAAATCCCGCTAGGGGGAATCCAAAAAACCGATCACTGGTAATAATACCTTTATGTGTTTAACTATATAAGTTTTTACTCGTTTATCAACAGACGACACCTTGGTTGTTTTAAATTGTAAATAGGTCAATAATTATTTTACTACCTTAAACAGGATGTTCTAACGATATCACTATAAGCTATCTTCAAGGAAGGTCCGAGATGGAACTACTCGTAACTCGAATTTTTCACTTAAAATAAACGTCTTAATGCAGTTAAAATAGTCAAATAACATAAAAATACTGCCTAAACTGCAGCCCCTTGTGGTGCTACTGTCCTTTAGCTAGTATTATTGCTATTGAAAGTAATACACCATACAGCATAATGTGTACATTAATGAACTTGTTACTGCAGTTTAGATGGCAATACGATACTTATTTGAACAGTAGTGTACCACTTTAAATATCGTTATTTTATTCCTACTGCGTCTTAACTAGTAATTATGCTTATTAATCTATGAAACTGGAAACGCAGTACAACACTTTTAGCATAAAAATTGTGTACTGTGTTTTAATTAGTTTCTTTATAAACGAGATACTATGAGTTTACATGCTAAAAATCATGAAAATCTACACCTGTACTGCGTTTTAGTCAGTATCAGCCCAAAAAACGTAGCCGTAGACCATTTTACTGCGCTTTATATTGCATTGTGCAGGAAAAACTAGTCACTTACTGCTTTTGGGGTTTCGAGTTTCCATGTTCCAGCTTTCCAAATTAAAAACAGATCGATTGGAATTATGCGTTTTTATTTGCTGATATAGATCACCAATAAACCAAAAATCGGAAAATTGGCAGTTACTGTGGTTTAGGAATTGCACGGCAGTATACTTACAAATAAACAAAGAATTATAAAAGAAAATAACAAACTAAAACTAATAATATAAAATGAAAACTAAACTTATCAATAAAAATAAAATCCTTTTATAAGAAAAACACGCCGTCCAGTAGGTCCGTCTGCGGCATGGACCCCATAACGCTGGCGGCGTTACCTCTCTGTACCGCGAGAGCGATGCGTTGGGAGAAGTACGCGCCTGCTCTCAGCAGAGTTATTCACTAAGGAAACCGCTTTGCTATCGGCGCTGTGTCAGGGCTGCGGCAGCGTCGAGCCTAAAAATGGTATTCACTAATGCACTTTAAACTACACTGCGTCGAGAGTTACCGCCTACAGTTCGACGACGAGCTGTTCTACGTTAGTGAATACCGTTTTTCGCAGCGCTGCGCTTGACGTCGAAGTGAAGGCTGTCTCGTCGTCGAGCTTTTTGACGAACGCAACGTCGAGTGTGTGAATAAGAGAATAGCGTAGCTGGTCCCCGGTTGTGTCGTCCAGGCGCGCCGACAACGCCCTCATGAACATTACTTATTCTTATTGCAAACAAAACCTTATGTAATAAATAAAAGCCAAAAGTTAAGACTTTTTGAAACTGAACTCGTAGTACCACTTATTATCATTTAAACGAAAAAGTGTATTTTTCTGATAAGAGGTAATTTGTATATGTTTACCAAGTCTTGTTAATTTCCATTCGACAAACACAATTTAACAAAACCAACATCTTTAACGGAAGATGGTATCTGAGCAGAGTCCTGGGTTCTTTTATAAGAATAGGTACTTATACACGATGCCCGTGATAATTGCGAGTTTTCAAAATCATCTTAGAAAACAAATTAAAAGTAAAGAATTAAACATAATATTGTGAAAACAGAAATCAAATTATTTATTTACTAAATATTTTGATTTGTACTTTTAATTTTTCTCCAGTAGTCACACTACTTAATACTATATAAATTATAAATATTAGATGTCATATACCAAAGAAAAACGACCAAGATCACCTATGTCCGAGGTGGGAATCGAACCCACGTACTCAGCTTTCGCGGCTGATGCCTGTACCCCTCGGCCACTCGGTCTTAGCAACCACCGGTCAAATTTCTCGGGTATATGCAATCCCTTACAAGGCTAGGCGCCTTTGACCATTCTCTAAGGGCGAGCACTAACTACATGCCTGCACCTACTATTAGAATACTTTACAGTCTTCTAGAATAGCTAGAGAGAGATGGTGCTGCCATCTATTGAACAATATTGTGAAAACTCAAATTAAATTATTTATTAATTAAATATTTTGATTTGTACTTTTAATTTTTCTCCAGTAGTCACACTACTTAATACTATATAAATTATAAATATTAGATGTCAAGTACGGCGAAGAAAAACATCGTGAGGAAACCTGCATACACCTGTGAAGACATTCAAGGGTTATGTGCAGTCCCTAACAAGTAAATAGGCACATTTGATTTCGATTTGCGGAACAAATAGCCAGCCAGAATACAACAACAACAACGTTCAGTCAAGTGCAAAAGCATGTATCAAAAGAATCCTCTTATAAATATGTTAGGAAGTTCTTATTACACAGAATGAAAGTGCACAGGGACATTTTATTCTTGAGCATTTTTAAATACAACTTATTTTGTCTTTGTACCTAGTGGCATCAGAAATTTAATATGTATTATTATCTCGGGCGTGTGTTTATGAACTGAAGGAACCTGAGTATAATTATATCTCAGGTTCCTTCAGTTCGTAAACACAACGCTTGTCTTGCAAGAAGTCTACTCTTTCTACACAATTTTTTCGATGAAATACAAAATTGTATACAAATCTATTTACCTCACCACACAAATGTGCCAGAAGCTTGTATCGACGGATATTCGCGTGGAGTGTGACGCGGCGGCCGGTCACGTTCCGTCGCGGGTAAATCAGTGCCGTAGTAAATACCGTACCAATATTGGCTTTGGTTTTATTCTATTGGACATTTGCTTGTTATTTTTGGAGCCAGTTATGAAATATTCTTCACGTTACGTGGCAATTACTAAGAACAAAAAAAAATCAACAATTAGCATTGCGATACAGCGAGGAAATGCCTCCAGAATCCTCGGTAGGTACAATACGACAAGAACCTACTCTACATAATATATTTCTTTCATATTAACTTAATAATATGATGTTTAAATTGTGTTTAACTAAAGTGTCATATATTAATTTAAACTTTCACGATTTTCAGTAATATTTTAACGATAAACGGGTCTTGCGTAAACTTACGTTTAATATTATCCTGACGTTTCGGGCATGACGGTGAAATTTCGGACGGACAGGCTGACATTTCGGAGGTCAGTATTATTTTCTTTGTAGGTAGATTTATTTGTACTTACTTTACTGTAATGTGTTCGCAACATCAGGATGTAGTTAATGTCAATTAATATACGCGACATAATCTATGAAATAGTTTTTCATCGCACTTGCTTTCTAAGCGCGCCATTGCTTGCATGTATCAAGGAGCTAAAAAAATGTATTTTGTCTTAAAACTATTTTTGTTACACGCAAGTGATTAAAAAATTGTATGCTTCATGGTCGGTAAGCGGAATACTAACTCGCGTCATCAAAAACCCTCCACCTACGGCGTCGAGCTTCTAACACTCGTTAGTAATACCGTACTTACCTACCTAAATGCACAATGTACTATTTCATCACACTTGCTGTCTAAGCGCGCCATTACTTGCCCGCGTAGCGGAAGTAATAGAAAAGTTAGATTCCCTAGGGAGTAATAGAAATGTCAGTACGAATTTTAATAATATTATGTCTTAAAACTTATTTTTTGGTTGGCAAGTGTGATGAAAAACATTGTATGCATCACGGTCGGTAAGCGGAATACTAACTCGAGTCATAAAAGCCCTCCGCCTAACGGCGTCGGGCTTCTAACACTCTCGTTAGTAATTCCGTACTTACCTCCCTTGATGCACAATGTACTATTATTTCACGAGTAACCTTCGCGGTAACCGAGGAAAGTGTCAACTTACTACTTATTGTATAATTATCAAGATAATATATTACAGATAAAGAACGGATAGAAAAACATAAATAAAATTAAGTAAACAACAAAAACCTATCTTTAAATAACATCGCTTGAATGTCCACCCTTTTTAATTTCCATAGAGTTGACGTCTATCTGGATTAAGTTCGTTTGTCAGTTAGAACAGCGGGCAATGGTTGCAATGGGGCGCCATTTGATTAGTTGGGACAAGTGTCGGCGCCATATTTGACATTTATAAATATCAGGTAGATTTGATGAGCGCTCCTATTTGCTCGAGTTTATTTATTGGTGGAGTATTCTGGTCTACAGTTTTAGGAAGAATAGGATTTAGGAAAAATATTAATAAACACCCTCATTCACAAACATCTCTAGCAAACCGCTAAGTATTGTTTGTTCCTTTCGCTCATATAGAGATATTGATAAGTAGTCATCGGTTATCAACGTGTGGTTTTGGTGGCAAAGTATGGTTGACAGAAAAATCAAATACACAGGTATTTTATCAATTATAAAAATTTCAGAAAATATAGTAATTTTATAATATTTTCTTCGGTTACCGCGAGGATTACTCATGAAATAAAACTATGAAAACGGATAAACTCGCGTATATTAACTAATTTTAACTTCATTCCGACGTTTCGAACACTTTACAGGGTTCGTGGTCTGCGGATGACTGACAATGGAGGAAATTTGATAGATCTACCTCCATCAATATAAGAAAGATAAGTACAAAACTACCCACCAAAGAAAAATTACTAAACGACAGATAATAAATTTTAAGGGTGGATGTACATACAAAATTTGCAAATTAAGCTAGTTATTCATTACAAATATTTTCAGAATGAAGACAAGAGACAAAATAAATAATCTACGCCGGTTCTATCCCTACGCCACTGCCTGAGAAGTATTTCCTTCCTTTGTATGATTGTATTGTTAGGAAGGTATCCCAAAATTGGGACCGGCAAGAAACTCCGCGGGACAACTCTTTTCAAAAAACATTTGTAGTACATCTTAAGATCATCATGCATTAAACCAAAACATACAATTTTGATTAATAAGGAAATTTAAAATAATTTTGAAAAAATGTTGCCAGTACTAAAAAGGGGGGAAATGATCACCACCGCCAAATACATCAGCCTCACGGTTTATGTCTAGACTGTTCCTTTATCAGATGATCAACTGGATCCCAAGCTGGTGGTAGAGAAAAGCTTCTTTCCATTCTATTAAAGTTTGGATATTTCATTATCTCAATAGCCTCACGCAACATTCTAGGAATGTTTCTCTTCTCCTAAACGAGGACCAAAGGCTTGTCAAACTTAATAGAATGATTCGGTCCATCACTGACATGCTCCCAAACCGCAGACTGTTGTCGACGGTGCTTGACATCGGCTATGTGTTCCTTCACCCTAGTAGTGATATTCCTCTTTGTCTGCCCAACATATGAAACCCCACATTCACAGTCCAGCTTATACACTCCTGCATTCAGTAAGGGGGTGCTATACTTAACAGGCCTCAGAAACTGCGACATCTTCTTCATTGGCTTAAACCTTACCTGTTAGGGTAAAGCCAAGGATAGGACAGGTTACTTGGGACATTAAGAGAAGTTGCCTAGTATATAGGCTTTTTTAATTTCGTAATTTTTTTTTTTGTTTTCATACATTGTTATTGAAATGGCAAGTGTGAGAGAACCTTAAGAATAAGATCTCAGATGACTGACGGCACGTGTCAAAATAAGTAACATTAGAATGTAATAAAGGTTGCAATACACTTGTTAAGTCATTAAATTATTTTTTTAATAACTCAATACCAGTAAGAGTTAAGACACTAGTTTCTTAGAGAAATTGATTATTTTTAACCTACATAAGCTTCCCTTTTATTTAATGGAACTTAATAAAAACACCGTGTAATGTGAACCATTATTTCCAAAACTTTGTATCAACTTTTAGTATGATATCCACTCAGAATCGCAAGATCTTTCGATGCTGATAAGAAAAATTTTGTTAAAAGCTATTTTTTCCATTCTGTTACCATTTTTTTATTATATTTTGTAGGCGGTAACGGAATAAAAAGTAAAAAAGAAATGTAAATTTAGGTACGAATTTTCTCTCCTATTTGGATCGAAAGTGCTCACGATTTTGAGTAGAAATCGTGTAAAAAATACCTTTCTTACAAAAAAATTAGAGGCGTGGTCAACTTTGAAAACAAAAAGCCTATCTATCACAGCGCGGAGCATGACTTGCATGCGTACCAAACAGTAAATATTTAAATATCAAAACGATTCAACATTTTTAAAGCTACAATCCTCCTCCGGGTGCCAATCAACGCACGGCTACATGTTAGACGGATTTGTTTCTGCTGAACTGTGCTTTCGTTTTCCTTGATTAATGTGATTGGAGTTCGGTGTTATGATAAGTGATTGAGACGTACGGAAGAAAATGATTTCTGTATGAGTAAAAAAACTAAAGTAAATGAAATAAAACTATGAAAACGGATAAACTCGCGTATATTAACTAATTTTAACTACATTCCGACGTTTCAAACACTTTACAGGGTTCGTCGTCTGCGGATGACTGACAATGGAGGAAACATAGATCTACCTCCATCAAAATAAGTAAGATAAGTACAAAACTACAGTAAAGTGTTCGAAACGTCGGACTGAAGTTAAAATTAGTTGATATACGCGAGTTTATCCGTTTTCATAGTTTTATTTCATGTGTAATCCTCGCGGTAACCGAAGAACATATTAAAGTAAATGAGTTTATAAATATTCACAATATGTTCAGTAAATGAGATTCTTAATAAATAAATAAATATCTTGGGACATCTTACACAAATCAACCTAGTCCCACGGTAAGCTCAATTAAGGCTTGTGTTGTGGGTACCAGGCGACGATATATATAATAGATAGATACATAATATAGATACTTAGATACATACACAGCCACGACCAAGGAACAAACATTTGTGATAAATAAATACACAAAGAATGCCCTCGCCGGGATTCGAACCCGGAACCTCCAGCTTCGTAGGCAGGGTTACTACCAACTAGGCTACAGAGGCTGACAAAAATTCTCTCTGAATCTTAAAGTTCTTAGTGTCTCAATTCTAAGTTTCATTTGATATCTTATTTACTTATATATGTTAAAATATTATCGAATCGAGTTACTCACGTATTTAAGTCGATGAATAACCCGTAACGTGCCTTAAGGGTGCGGCGCCACTGAAGCGGAGCGGAGCGGAGCTGTGGTAGCTCGGCCAATGAGACCGCATCACAGTGTTTCGAATTTGAAGAATGTAATTAGTCAATTTTGCACAGCTCTGCTCCGCTCCGCGTCAGTGGAGCCGCACCCTTAAGACACATTATGGGTTATTCATCAAAAAAGTAAAATAAAGAATATTTTTCCGTGTGGTGATGGTAGTAAGAATAAATAAATATCCTGAGACATCTTACACAAATCGACTTAGTCCCACGATAAGCTCAATTAAGGCTTGTGATGTGAGTACTAAGCGACGATATATATAATAGATAGATACATAAATATAGATACTTATAAACATAGACAGCCATGACCGAGGAATAAATATTTGTGAAAAATAAATACACAAATAATGCCCTCGCCGGGATTTGAACCTGGAACCTCCAGCTTCGTAAGCAACTAGGTTACGGAGGCTGACAAGAATACATCTGCCACCACCCCACTCTTCCCGCAGGTGTCGTAAGAGCCGACTAAGGTCTTGAAGTGTTTGACCATTCATTGATAGAAGATTGGTGATGGGCAGCAGTGTCATCATAGTCACACTACTGCGACCGCTAATCCGCTTGCCCAGCGTGGCGATTATGGGCATTTATCTCCTGATGAGTCTATACGCATAGTTAATGGAAGATGCCTATACGTCCAGCAGTGGACTGAGATAGGCTGATGACGTATTATGTAAATGAATATTCGGGTCAAAATTCTTTTCGTTGTCTTATTTTGTGTCCCTAAGAAACGTGACGCAGTGGTGATTTTTGTATGAGATGATGTTTTGTTTTCAATTTCTCATAATTATATGGATTAAATACTGACTCGAAAAAAAATACAAGTGCAGCGGATTTTTTTATATACTGAGTGGAAACGGCCACTAAAAGCGTGACATAGTGGTATGGAACAAGACAACGAAAATAATTTTGACCCATTTACCTCCCTTAAATTTGTTTTTAGAAAAAGTTTACACGACATTTGATTTCAAAAGTGAATAATACTTTTATGTGATAAATTATACGCCTATATAATACAACACATGCTGGCTGTCTACTTATTTTGCAAATAAACTGGAATCTTTCATTGCTCATTAAAGCGACTACTCAGACCCCAAATCGTTCAGGCCTATCAGCCTGACCTCTTTTCTGCTGAAAACTTTAGAAAGGTTATGCGATAGACACCTGAGGGAGAGGGTATTAACTGGAAAACCACTGCATCCAAACCAACATGCCTATAGCCCAGGCAAATCTACAGAATCGGCACTTCACGCAGTAGTAAGTAAAATCGAGGTAGCGATCAAAAACAGGTCTATGTGTCTTGGTACCTTCATAGACATCGAAGGAGCATTTGACAAGACCAACTTCACCAGCATTGCAGCAGCACTGGTAAGACATGGAGCGAATGCGGTAATGGCTAACTGGATAAACAACATGCTGAGTCAGAGAATAATCAAACTAGGCTCAGGCGAGGCACAAACTGCTCTAGTGGCGAAGGGATGCCCTCAAGGGGGTGTCCTCTCACCGCTTCTATGGAATCTCGTGGTGAACGACTTGATCGCCACACTTAACAACAATCACTACTACACAATAGGCTATGCAGATGATATAGTGATACTTACAAGCGGAAACCACACAAATACAGTATGTGATGTCACCCGCTCCGCGCTAGCTATCGTGGAACGCTGGTGCAACGAAAACGAACTCACTGTTAACCCCAAAAAGACAGAGCTAGTGATGTTCACCAACAAAAGAAACTTGGGCAACTTCCGCCTGCCCAAACTATTCAATACAGAGCTCCAACTATCAACCGAGGTAAAGTACCTGGGGGTTACGATAGACAGTAAGTTGAAATGGAGTAATCACCTCAACAATAAAATCGATAAAGCTACAGTCGCATTTTGGCAATGTCGCAGGATGGTGGGTAAAACTTGGGGACTTACACCCAAGATCATTCTGTGGCTTTACCAGGCAGTAATCCGACCAATAATAAGCTATGGTGCAATAGTATGGTGGCCACGGACCAGGCTATCCACCGTCGCTGACAAACTGCAACGACTCCAGAGGCTTGCCTGTATGGCAGCCACGGGCAGCATGAGGACCACTCCCACTGCGGCCCTGGAAGCCCTACTGAACCTACCGCCGCTACATCTCCACATACAACAGGAGGCGTTGGCGACAGCGGTACGTCTCAAAAAGTCAAATCTCTGGAGACCGCCCCGGGTACCACACACCGAAATCCTCTACGAGGCTATAGGTAAGGAACCGCTCATAGAAGCGGTGACCGACAGGATACCCAGGCAGTTCGTGTTTGACAAGAAATACAAAATACAATTACACGAGGACCCCCACGAAGGTCTCAACTCAAAAGAGTTGCGGATCTTCACGGACGGGTCCAAAACAAGGTCAGGTACTGGCTCTGGAGTATTTTCGGAGGACCTAAACATACATATCTCTACACCATTAGGGGCCTACAACACTGTCTTCCAGGCGGAGTGTATGGGCATCATAATGGCAGCATACGCAATAATCTCAAGGAAGGTAATGGACTATCCCATCCGTATACTTTCTGACAGCAGATCAGTACTACAGGCCCTGCAGAGTTACACTATAACCTCAGGGCTAATCTACGAATGTCACAAAGCACTGTCGGAGGTATGTACGACCAATAGCATAACCCTACAGTGGATAAAAGGACACAGTAACTCGCGAGGAAATGATGCAGCTGACGTATTGGCAAGAGGAGGCTCAGAGGCGGAAACGATAGGACCAGAGCCGATTATACCATTGCCACACGCCTGGCTGCGAAGCACATTGCGACATAACACCAAGGTAAAACACCAGAAGTATTGGTCAGACCTAGGTACTTGTAGGCAATCAAAAGAAGCCCTACCGACAATCAACCCCGGGTTGTCACGGAGGCTGAAACTGATGAAGAGGCCACAGCTCCGTCTCCTCACTGGAGCTATAACTGGCCACGCCTCACTAAACAAACACTTGTTTAATATAGGTGTTACAGACAGCCCCCTATGCAGAGCCTGCTTGGAGGAGGAAGAGACAGCCGCCCACGTCATTCTCGCGTGTCCAGGGGTGGCAGAATACCGGGCACAACACCTCGGATCCCCGAGGTCTCTCCCAGAAGTCGTCGGCAACATCAAGGGTCTGCTAGGCTTTCTGGTAGAGCTGGGTTGGCAAGAGTAGTGCCGACAACCCACCACGCAAAATAGGCGCAAATTTTTGACGTCGAGTTGCGGAAATTTAGCCCGCGCAAACCTATAACCTATAACCTATTGCTCATTACCTCATCTAACGAGGGTGGAAATGTTTCGTCGTGGGAACTTGAAGGGTCTTAGGGTGTGTAAAAGAGGAGAGGGGAGGGGCAAAGTTCGCAGGTACAGCCAAGGAGATAAATATGTATACACTTATTTACTTATGCTTGGAGCATAAGGTTCAATATCGTTTATATATTTATGCCTTTGTCTATACAAGAAATGCCGGACAGGGAAATTTGTGTCGAACTCTTCAAAGACGGTAAACGTTGAGTGTTTATTTAATTAGGAGAGTGACGTATGCGTATGTTGAGTTGGGATTTTGGAATGTTTGGCAAAAAATATACAAATAACTTCAAAGCCATTTTTGAAGTTGAATTTAGACTACCGGGGGACAAATTAACACCAAAATAAAATAATCACCAAATTAAAAATTTTAAAAACCGACTTCAACCGATTCCTCAAGATCCCCGATTAGTTTACATTATTGGTTTCCTGTCATCAAATCCTACTTTCTGAATGCAAATGCTTGTAAATTAATTAAAGTTACCAAAAGCGCCACACACATGTAGGAAGCTGGAGGTTCCGGGTTCGAATCTCGGCGAGGGCATTATTTGTGTATTTATTTATCACAAATATTTGTTCCTTGGTCATGGCTGTCTATGTATTTACGTATCCTTATTTATGTATGTATCTATTATATATATATATCGTCACCTGGGACCCACATCACAAGCCTTCATTGACCTTACTGTGGGACTAGGTCGATTTGTGTAAGATGTCCCAAAATATTAATTATTTATTTATTATTCATGTAGATACCTATAACATCTGAAGATATCCCTCGATTTCTCTAAGATCAGACCCCAACTTGGTGCCAACTGAACCATCTCGGGGTTATACACGCTCGATTACAAAAAAAAATCAAATTGGTTCAAGATTCTCGGAGATATCGGGTATCATACACACAACAAATAAAAATAAATAAAAATCTGTCGAATTAAGAACCTCCTCCTTTTTTGAAGTCAGTTAATGAAACGGCTAAATTACGGAAAGTTAGGCTCTACGTAACGGAAATGCGTAGTTAGTGCAATTGTTGCAGTATTTTTTTGTCATCAGTTTCATCGATTCAGTATAGTCATAACAAAAGATACTTGGCCGGACCCTTTTGTGGCGTGATATTCTTTGCATATATCGGTGGATGACACGAGTGCCAATTTGTGGTGGAGCAAATAAAAGACAAAAGTTTCGAGTGGCATCGGGTCTTCGTATTTGAAATAGACTATACCATAAATATAACAGCTTAATCAAAGTGTAATCATTTTTTTTTAAATTCTAATGGTGTCCCACTGCTGGGCAAAGGCTTCTTTCTCGAATCCCCATAGCTCCCGGTTTTGCGGCAATTCTGGCCGATTATTGACATAGGCGTCCAGGCGGTTCCGTCATCTCCACTTGGGCCTGCCCCGTTCCCGCCTAGCTTGCGGCATTATTAGTGGCTGTATACAACTACCAAAACTATTAAAAATTTATAAATTGCGTAATAATGTTGCCAACAAAGTCACGGTGGTTGAAACGCAAAAAAAAATGCTCTAATGTTATAGGGCTTACTTATGAAGATAAGGAGAAAGGTCTAGCGGTCTAACTAAAATTTAATCTCCAAATGTCAACAATGAAATTGACTATGAAGTCAAAAGCAGGCCATACACGTAAGGGTGTACCTGACAGGTTTGCCTGTACAAGTCAACTGTTCAGGTAAACCGGAGCGTGTATGTTACAGAACTGTGCAGGTTTTTGCAACATACACGCTCCGGTTTACCTGAACAGTTGACCTGTACAGGCAAACCTGTCAGGTACACCCTTACGTGTATGGCCTGCTGGTTTCCAATTTTTCCACCAGACAGATTTAGACTGACACATTGTACAGAATACACTCGTTGTTTATCTGACATTAAATTTGACAGTTGCAACTACTTGTATTGATTTAAACTTTCACGATTATCACTCATATTTTAAAGGCAAATGGGTCTTAATCGCGTAAACTTACGTTTAATTATATCCTGATCTTTCGGGCATGACGTTACACCCGTGAGTCTGCCTGCGACCACGGGTGTAACGTCATTCTCGAAACGTCAGGATATAATTAAACGTAAGTTGGGGGTCCGCAGCATAGCTAGCTCGGCTCTGCCTGCCTTCCTTGCCTCTGTATATGGTACTCTGTCTCTCGTGGGTATTATTTTAAATAACCCTCAGATACCCGTTGACGAGATAGTGTACCTGAAAGAGGCTCGGGAGGCTTGGTGTCTTGCCCGGGTGTAGAAATCCCAGCGGCAAGGCACATCCAGCGGGCCTGGGATTCCCCCCGCCTAAAGGCAAATCATACTGCCCTTTTAAATGATAGCCCGGACGACGCTGATCGGGCGCGCCTACTTGCGGTGTCAGCGCCTGAGTCAAGTCACTGGCTCAGGGCACTCCCATCCAAGCAAATTGGCACCGTTCTGGACCCCTCTTGCCTGAGAATCGCCATTTGCTTAAGGCTTGGGTCCAGAATTTGTGTCTCACACACGTGCGCATGCGGTAAAAGTGTGGACCAGCTAGGACGACATGGCCTTTCATGCCCTCGAAGCGCCGGTCGCTTATATCGCCACGGCACCATCAACGACATAGTCCGCCGCTCGCTTGCCACCGTCTCTGTGCCTGCAATCCTTGAACCCGCAGGCATGGCGAGGGACGATGGCAAGCGCCCCGGTGGAGCAACATTGGTGCCGTGGAGATTGGGAAGGGCCTTGGCGTGGGACGTTACGTGCGTAGATACCTTCGCCCAGTCCCACATCCAGGCCACCCGTCTACAGTCTGGTGCTGCAACTGACCAGGCCCAGGTTCTCAAGCGCCGCAAATACTCGTCCCTTCTCAAGGACTATGAGTTTGCGGCGCTCGCAATAGAGACCCTGGGTCCCTGGTCACCTGACATGAAGACTTTCATAAGGGCCATGTCGGCACGGCTGGTCAACACAACTGGGGACCAAAGAGCTGGCGCATACCTCTCTCAACGCATCGCTCTTTCAGTGCAGAGAGGTAACGCTGCCAGCATTATGGGCTCCATGCCGCAAGCGGACCTGCTGGAGGGTGTGTTCTTTTTATAATAGGATTTTATCTTTGTAGGTAAGTTTAGTTTTAATAATATATTTTTAGTTTAAAAAAAAATTAAACGTAAGTTTACGCGATTAAGACTCATTTGGGTCTAAAATATGTTCAACTACTTGTCATATCAATGTGTAAAACTGAATTCATTTAAAGTCCAATGCACAGATAAGATAGTTGAAATCAATACGTGCGTTAACAGTACATTTAAATTGAACCGGTCAAGTGTGAGTTGCGACATAATCGTGTTATGTATTTTTTATACTTACTTCAAATTCGAAAAATTTAAAATACTTCGTCTATTTATTAATTGATTATTCTTTTGATATTCAGTATGACGAATATAATTGAACTCAAAATATCATGGGGCAGTCATGTCAAATCGAACTAAATAATAGTTGCCGATTTCTAAGAATGAACTTTTGACGTTATAGATTAATCCTTATTAATATGAGGGTAAGACTCACCATTTTTCCGATAGTCTTAACGTCATATGTATAAGGCTCATTTCTCAACTGTCAAATATTCATTCTTATAAATCGATAAGTAGTAATATTAGTCCCACGGTGACCGAGTGATTGACTTCTACATAATATTTGAAGATGTGAATTCGTAAGCAACTTTTATCTGTATCTGTATTTATATTAAATCAAATTTATGTTTCGTTTTTAATTAATGCATGTTAGCTGTAAGATGTTATAAAACTATTATTTGAAAAAAGAAAGTCCCGCTGAGTTTCTTGCCGGATTCTTCTCAGGCAGTGGTGTAGGGTTAGAACCGGAGGTAGTTTTTTTTTCTCTCATTCGCTATTTAGTTTAACGATACAAAAGCGCTTGTTGCTGGGCCTAATTGAATAAAGAATATTTTGACTTTGACTTTGACTTTAAACTTTTACACGTACATACCAAATCTACCTTAAAAAACGTAAGTGTAACAAAAAACGGTCATCCGTTTAAGAGACAATTCAATATTATATTTTTACAAATAATTATTTAGAACACCCTTTAACTACAAAATCACTTTTGAATTGACACTACATTGCATACTGTATTATTAAGCAGGTGAATTTGTTTTTTTTTCTAGAGTAAAAACATCATGAGTGTGTTACCGGCCATTTAAATGGGTGTACCTACTCGCGTTTGAGCATTTGAAAGTCGTAACGGTTAGCAAATACCGTGGACAGCTCATTCTATTTAGCTGAGCGAAGAAGTAAAATCTAGTAAAAATAAATTGGGGGTGAATGCGCTTTTGCAGGTCCAAACTATTTGAGATCCTGGCTCTTAAGACTTAGGATTTCACAATATATCTATTTTTAGGGCTCCGTAGCCCAGAGACCGGAACCGGTATTTTACAAAAACCTCGAAATAACCCAATGTTTTAATAGTATTTCATGCAACTCTTGTTTAAGAGACGTCAAAAAAGGTGAGTGGCGTGGGTAACATTGGTGGTAGTTATTAAAGACGCCACGAGCATTTTTTGACTCAATTAAACAATGTTGCATACAATACTTTTTCTACGACGACACACTTATTTTGAAATAAAATTGT
This sequence comes from Thaumatotibia leucotreta, assembly GCA_025490895.1. Classification (NCBI taxonomy): domain Eukaryota; kingdom Metazoa; phylum Arthropoda; class Insecta; order Lepidoptera; family Tortricidae; genus Thaumatotibia; species Thaumatotibia leucotreta. The sequence continues at coordinate 78,012 of JALPQI010002451.1, forward strand.
AAATTTGGGAAATACTCTTAGTCAAACACAATTTTATCTTCAAGGTCGGGCGGGAGACGTCAAAATTTAAAAAGAAAAAACTCTTGAAAATATAGTAATTGGGTGTCAGCTGACACAAGGCTGTGAGCAAAACGGAACCCTAAAAATCTCAACGTCCCGAATTTCCGATGGCCACCAATTATCGCATCGTCGATGAGATCAGTCTGCAGCCCATTAACAAATTCATTTGCGCTGAAAAACATCGATGGAAAAAATGTTTCACCATATACACAAAAACTAATATGATTCTTTCTACGAAAAAGTTCATCGATGGCCCGTAGAAACACGGTTTTTATCAAAATTGTGGGTTTATTTAAATTCTCTTTCATTTCAAAGGAATCGAAAATTGCTCAAAAAAATATATTAACTAATAACTTGGAAGAAAACTCAAACTAGCGGAATATACACGCGTAGTGGACATAACTGCGATCGCCAATACGCTTGCCCAGCGTGGCAATTATGGGCATTTACCTCCTAATGTGTATAGCATAGTTAATAGGAGCGGCTTACGTCCTGCAGTGGACTATCATAGGCTGATGCATGCATGCATGCATACATATATATAATAAAGATAAATGAAAACGAAAATCAAGAAAATTAGTTAGACTAATTTAAAGTGTATACTCGTAGTCTATTCATTAACCTTTGACAAGTAGAAAAAAAAACATCAAATAAAAAAATGGTGCTTATTGTCGTTCGCTCATTGAAATTGTTACTTAAAAAAGAGGAACGCAATGTCACCCATGAAAAGTTAATTGAAATAGATGGAAGGAGTGACAATGATAGAGACTTGAAAACACTAAAAAAACGGAAAAAAGTAAAGATTCCCAAAAACAACGTCTGTTTATTCCGATATTTTCACCGCTAAATATACAAGGTGTTACACGAGCCACTGAAAACCTTCATCATCATCATCATCATCATCATCAGCCCATCCATGGTCGTCCACTGCTGGACATAGGCCTTCCCCAATTCGCGCCACTATACTCGGTCCTCAGCTCTCCGCATCCAACAACTTCCCGCCACATTCTTTAGATCGTCGGTTCATCTGGCGGGAGGGCGGCCCACCGGGCGAGTCGTTCGCGGTCTCCACTCTAAGACTCGTCTGCTCCATCGGCCATCGGCTCTTCGACAAACATGTCCCGCCCACTCCCACTGAAAACCTTGAACGGGGTGAATTAGTAGGCTATACTGCACAACTTTTACTATTAGAACAATCACGAAATCTTAAAAAAAAAATGTCTTTTTTATATATTTTGACCGATCGATCACGACATTATGTATGAAAGAGCCAACATTTTTTTGAGATTTCTGTGTTAGCTCCGTAGTAAAAGTTGTTCAGTGTAACCTACCAAATCACTCCGTTCAAAGTTTTCAGTGGCTCGTGTAACACGTTGTATACATGTGTATTTAAAGTGAATCTGGGGGCACGGCAGTGCCCCCGCCAAGTCGAGCAAAAAAAAAGGCACGGCCGTACCATCCTTTTCTCGAAGCCGTTCAGGCCATTTTCAACTGTCTGTAATTTCGCGCTGGTTACAGCTAGAAGTCTGAATTTTCTGCGACGTGTAGGCCATAACATGAGTTACATAATAATTTTGTTTGATTTCAATTATATCTTGTAGTTTAAAAATTACCGCATGTCAAAGTTCCTTAGTTTTGTCACTCACTGACTCACCGATCATCAATAATCTAAGGTATTTTTAGATGGCCTAGGAACTCAAAATTTGAAACATAAGTAGTTTATAGCCTACCTATTACACAAAAAATCTGAAAATTGGAAATTTCTGCCAGATTTTAAAGTTATGCAAACTACTCAAATAAGTTTGTAATCCCATACAAATACATGCTAATACAAAATTAATTATGCGGTTGTTGCAAATAAGTTTATATGGCGGAATGAAGCGGGTTGGAACAAAGAGTTCTTTGGATTGTGGGTTTTCTAGCCAAATATTTTTATTGGTCCCATACCTACAAGTTTTAAATTCTGTTTTAATTTTCATGCTAATCCCAAATTGAGGGATAATCTCTGAAGGCCCAGCAGCACGGAATCTGGTAGCGGCCCTCCTGACCCAAAATCTATTTCCATTCCACCCTGTCATCATCATCATCATATCAGCCATAAGACGTCCACTGCGCAAATCATCAGTATAGGTAAACGTAGTTACCGTAAAATTGTTTAATATTATAATAAGCTGTATTTTAAAATAACATCTTATTCGGATTTCCACTGTTCAATTTACATTAACGCTTTTATGCGGAAGTCAACAATTAATAATTAAGTACCTACCTAATAAATTAACATCACAAAATTCACTTATGTATTATCATTATCAAATATGACTACGGACAACCTAGCCACACGAATTGGAAATGTATTTGTAGCATAACAAAGTTCAAATTACTTTAATTAAATCAAACGCGGGGTCGGGAGCATAGAGTATATTGAATAGTAGTGTATAGAGTTACGTAGGTTGCCCTGAAAGTTTCGGGAATCGGAAAAAATACGCATTTTAATGAAATAAAAGTACTTTTATTGTTTTTCAAAGTATTCTCCTTTGTGTTTAATACACTTTTTCATTCTCTGAAACCAGTTTTTAAAACAGTTATTGAAGTCTGAAGTGGGGGTTGACAAAATGGCCATTTTATAAGCGTCGACTGCTTCTTCCGCGGTCTGAAAACGCTGACCACACAACCGATTCTTTATTTTTTTAGGAAAGTAAAAAAATCGTTGGGACTTAGGTCGGGGCTGTACGGAGGATGGTCCAGTAATTCGACGTTTTCGCCCTTCAGATAGTCGTCTGTTTTCTGAGCGGTGTGAGGGCTGGCATTATCATGGTGTAGTATAATACGGCGGTTAGGGTTAGTTTTTCGCAGTTCAGCAAAAACAATTGGTAAACAAACGCCTATATACCAATCGGCATTGACAGTTCTTCGATCTTCAAGAGCGATAGTCGCCACGTGACCCGATTTGGAGACAAACGTGGCTACCATTTTTTTGATCGTGCTGCGAGAACGAACAACTTTTGTCGGCTTCGGTTCGTCTTCGTAAACCCAAACTCGAGATTGGTTTTTCGATTCAGGCTCATATGCATAAATCCATGATTCGTCACCTGACACAATACTAAAAACGGCATTTGAGCTTCCTCCATTAAATCTTTTTAAAGTTTTGCGGCACCAATTGACACGTACCGTTTTCTGGTCGTCAGATAACAAGTGAGGAATCCACCGGGAAAATAACTTCCGCACGCCCAACTCTTGTTGTAAAATAACTTGTACCTGACTCATTCCAATGCCTAAAGTCTCCTGAATCTCCCGATATGTAACATGCCTATCTTCCTTTATCAGTTGGCGAACAACATCGATGTTTTGATCGGTAACGGCCGTTTTCGGTCGACCCTCACGTACGTCATCCGCAATAGACACACGGCCACGTTGGAATTCCGAATACCACCTGTATATATGGTCGTCTTTGAAGGTGCTTCACTACTAAAAGCAATAATTAATCGGTATCCACATTGTTGTTGTGTTAATCCACTTTTAAAGTCATAATAAATCATTGCTCTAAAACTTTCGCGGGACAGCTCCATTTTCACCAGCGACTCAACGACTTTAAAAAACAATTGAAAATCGGACATTGTTTTTTTTTTCTAAGTGGCCAGTGTTTTCGAATAATGAGACTATGCTTGTAAGAAAGAGGTATAACACATGTCAAATATACGTTCCTAAGTATTAAATTCCCGAAATTTTCAGGGCATCCTACGTATCAGTCAAGGTTTTTGCTTGCAGCGCCATCTATTGATGATTCCCGGCAACTTTTCTCATATATATATACATATATATACACATATATACATATATATACACATATATATGTATAGGTATATATATAGCTTTGTAGATTGGTAACCTTTGAAATAATGGACAAACAAAACCAGATCACATCAAGTGTGAACTTGCCACGCATTTCTCATTTGGAATCAGCTGAAGAAGTTCACACATTATGTGACCTAGTTCTGTTCGCCCGAACTAGGATCAAGAAACAATAAAACAAAAAAAATATGTCACTTTCAAGTTTTATTTTTACACTAGCCTTATCCATAAAGTTTTTAGGTACTAACTTATTAAGCATCTGTATATTACTTGCTATCAGTTTGATTGAAGTTGAATTAAAAAAACAGTAGCCGCATTGCACAGTTTTCTAATGTCGGCGAACGGAGCTCGTGGGACATTTCCATCTTGAAACGGTTTTTGCGAATGGCTTCCAATTTGCATATTATGCGTTTTGAGTAACATTAAAATGCTCACGCATTTTACCACAATTAGGCAAACAACACATTTAACAACATCGCACCATTTTTACAAAAATCCAATCCATGTACAGTACATACATGGAAAAGCACAATTATAGGAGTCCAGAACAAGCACAGTCGTTGTATGAAATCACTAAAATAATATCGTTTCGATGCACTTCCAGTTCAAGCATCGAAGACAACCAAAGCGAAAATTTAATTATGGCCGACCTTGCAAAAACATTCCGTTCATTCAATATATTTTTTAAATGCATCTAAAATATTTGTAGCTAAAGAATTCAAATTGGACAAAAGTAAAAATACAAGTATAGCTAAATTAATATTACATTTCTCTATGTATGAAACAAAAATATTTTGAGAGCCAAGTAATTAAAAAAAACTAATACTTTGTCATTTCTTTCGTTTTGTTAACTGCGCGTAACGGAAAAGAAAATAGTGGCTGTACAGATAACACAAGATCTTGAAATTGATATCAACGCCCTCTAACGTTAATTTCCGGAAGCATATCCGATGACGTCGTGAGTACATCAAATTCACTACTTCAACTAAGTGAAAACACCGTGGTCGGGAGTACGCAGTGCTTGTTAAACAAAAAGTAACTTTTAAATGATGCCAGTACAAAATAAATCAGATACCTATATAAACAAGAATATCAAAAACTAAAAAAATTAATAATTTTGGTTTGTAATAAATGTAGGTATGTAATACTGGGCGTTTTAATAATATAATTATAAAGTCGTATTTTAAAATGGCGCGGGTGAGACGCGGGTAGTGCCGCGCAGACGCGCACCGCCAACGCCACCGTGTGACAGTCACAGTCAGTTGCCCGTGCGCCGTAGGTAATGGATGGCTATTTGGGTGTTTCAGAATTAATTTGCGATTCTCGTGTGCGTACTGAAGCGATTATTTGTCTTTTTCAACGTCTGTAAGGATTACGAATTTGATTTGCTAGAGATTTGGATATTGTTGTATAGGTAATTTCAACGTAGGTGTTTCGTATGAACGAAATAATACGTTGGGGTTAAAATAATAAAAAAATCTTTACTTCTTTGTCGTGTTAGCGACTGTTAATTGTGTTCATATACTAATTTAAAAATTGTTTGTGTAGGTAATTTTAGGATTACGAACTTGTTTAGGGATTTGATTTGCTAGAGATTTAGACATTGTTGTGTAGGTAATTTCAACGAAGTAATGCGCTGAAGTTAAAATAAAGCTATTGTTAATTGTGTTCATACATACACTAATTTAGATATTGTTTGTGTTTGTAATTTAAGGGTTGGTATTTCATTTCATATACCTATCTACGCTAAAGTCTAAATTGAGGTATTCTTTACTTGTTTGTCGTGTCACTGTCATATACGTCTTATCATAATTTGTTCATACATGCGAGTTTGCATATGAGCATTTTCACTTTTAGGGTCACCCAATTAACCTGTAACTAAAAAACCTTAATTGCTGTCAGCTTTGTAACGACAGTTAAGTACAATATCTTTTGGAATTTAAACTCAATCGGGGTTTTTATATTATAATATGGCTTATAGTTTGTAAAATGAACACCTAAACCGAGTTACTATCGAAATTTAGAGCTTAATTGTCATTACAAAGCTGACTGAAATTAAGGTTTTTTAACTACACGCTAATGGGGTGACCCAAGAAGTGAAAATGCCTATATTGTTTGTGAAGGTTATTTAAAATAGATTCTGAATAAAGGTAGTATAAATGCTGACCTTAATTTTCTTTACTTGTTTGTTGTGTCACTCATAACTTGTATTTGCATATATTTACTTATTGAAACATTTAGAAAGTAGAAATATAATTAAACCATTTAATATAAAAATGAATGTACCAATAGAAACACTGTACATAAATAACCAACCTACACCGCACCGGGTGGTCCCTATCCCTTTACGACCGAGACAAACATTTTCTAAAATCTTATGAAAAATGTATGTAGATCGTTTTAAATTATCTTCGTATACTTGTAAAAAATAATAAAAAAAATCGAATTGCCTTTTATCATTAAAAAAATCGCATGCACGAAAGTGACGTTCAGGATCTATACGTAAATGCAAGATCTTGCAAATTAGTATGGACATGCATAAAACATTAATAAAACACATTATTTATGAAAAAACTTCCTATTATAAGCGATCTTATATTTTTAGGGTTCCGTACCACAAGAAGAAAAAAAACGGAGCACTCATAGGATCACTGGCGTGTCCATCTGTCCGTCTGTTACAACCGATTTACTCCGACACTACTACTGGGCAGATTGAGTTGAATTTTCGCACACCTATGTAAATTGGTGACCCAACGATGGATGTCAAACGTAAATAAATGAGTTTTAAATGTGAAAGCTGCTTTTAGACGGTAAATTAGAAAATAAAAATCAAAATTTTCACTTCATGATTTCGAGAAGATAAAAATGTATTATCAATGCATTAATAATAATCAATAATATGATGAATGGATTAAAGCGACGATTTTTTGGAGTCGACGTGTAATAACCAGTACTATTTGCAATATATACTTTTACTGACTGGGAAAAACGAAGAATCTGTAAATTTCATTACATTATACATATTCACACAAGAAAAAAAACGATATTTACTACACATTGAGTTTTCCACAGTAATTCAACAATAGATTTAAAGATGTGAACGGAATTAACGGGTTTTAATAGCCAAACAAACAAGAAAATAGTTGTGGTTAAATACTTAAAAAGCTTATGCTAGAAAGGACTACTTCGTGCACAAGCAGAATTAGCAGTAATCTCGCACCTAGCTTTAGTGATGATGTGAAGCTTCCGAAGATAGACATAGCAAAGTTTATTAACCCAGTTCCTTGGATACGCTAATTAAAATACGATGAAATATGTACCTAACGAATTAGACGAAATATGTAACCAATTCTTCAAAACATATGACTATCTTTCTTGGTTTCATTTTATGCGCAAAGGCCGATTATGCATATCCGTGCAAATATTTATGACGAGCTCCGTCCGAACCTACAATTTTGTGCACTTATTATTTACGGGCATATTGTTTACACAAAATCACTTAATTTTATTCTAATTTGTGCTAAATAAAAACATTTAACTCTTTAAGAGTATGTATCACTCAATAAATATAATGTTTGTTACCGCAAATATACGAAATTACGAACTTACATGTGCACCTACTCCCACCAAAATACATCGCCATCTTCAACGCTGTCTTGCGACTGACTGATGCGGCCGCCCTAAGGTATTTGCTAATTTTACGTGTCGGCTAGTGTCTGCAGATTCGATCGGTATAGGTTTGAGCTCGAAAATACAATTTATTTGGTGACAGGATTTTTGCAAAGTAATTTGCAGGATTATATCAAACCGGTCGGAAAGGGCTATGCCTGGAGATGGGTCCTGTTTATTCCATTCTTTGTCATTCTCTATTTACGGGAAAATTGAGTCCTCGTATGAAATCAGGCGTGCCATAGTAGAGTATGTGGTGAACCATTGGGACGAACTGCAGCTGTACACTTGTGACGAGCGCGGCAATCCATATACCTACTCGTATTAATGTGGATTTATACTTGATAGCTATGTTGAAATCTATCACCTTCGGTTCCGTGTCAGAGCTTATGGCGGCTGCCAAATTGTATCCGTTTATTTTTGAAGTTTATGAAAATGGCTGTTTGAGAGGATCTTTTGGTGATGATCCTGGGAACCAGGTGAAACGCTTACGGTTCTCTGGTAATTTTTTAGGTGGTCACTATGAAGTTCTTCTTCCTGATCTTAAGCCATTGGAGGAATTACTAAATGACAATGCACTAAGCCACTTCAGTTTGGCGATTCGGAGAGCTATTTCGGTTACTTTGGTTCTGCTGCGGATGGTCTCATTTTTAATCCGATCACGCAGAGAGACTCCTAGCATAGCCCTCTCCATTGCCCTTTGGGTGACTTTGAGCCTTCTTATGAGACCCATTGTAAGCGGCCACGTTTCAGTACCGTATGTCATCACTGGCAACACACACTGATTAAAGACTTTCGTCTTCAAACACTGCTATGTTCAGCAGTGGACGTCTTTCGGCTGATATGATGATGATGATGATGAATGCACTAAGCCAGGGTCTAAGTTTAAATAATGCTCTAATGGATATCGGTTCTGGAGTGTTTACATGTAGGCAAGCGTATGTAGCACTTTCCAGGGTCACAAGTTTGATCGGTATACATCTAGTAAATATCGATTTCGGTAGCATTAAAGCGCAGGAATCTGCAATGTTAGAATATAATAGACTAAGACGCAAATACCGTCCAGACTTGTCAGAAATTGTTCCATCAAAGCCCCGGAAAAAAGCCCATAAAGACAGGGAGTGGGCTATGAGAAAAATGGTAGCTGACGTACAAGAAGTAGTACCCGAAAAGAAAAAAAAGAAAATACCTACAAAAAGAGATGAGATCCCATCAAAAACATT
>JALPQI010002452.1:0-95123 GCA_025490895.1 Thaumatotibia leucotreta
TTGAGTGTTCATGTAACACTTATTGTGTGTTTTGGACTAATTTACGATACTAATTCCTGGAAACATAAAATTTACTTACACATTTGGTCAGCTTCAAAACAGATGGGCCGTAAGTTTTATACAAGGCTGCCGATGGCTCGCCACAATTAACGCATTTATACGGCTTATTTTCCTCCATTTGTAACTCAACTTTCTGTTAAATCATATTAATTTAGTTTAGAGATATTACTACATTATTTACTTTCCTAAGTTTCCTACGCTTCGACTGTCATTTCATTCACTGACATTGACGTCTGACAGAAATTCAAAAACAACACTACCTTATTCCCGTTTGAGTGTAGAAAAAGTAAATTAAAAAAAACGTAATAAGTAACACAAGTCATATCGTACTTTGATATTGATTTTAGATGATATCCCGAAAAATAATCATTTGCCTCATATTGAATGTAAAGTACTAGTCCAGTCTAATTATGATGTAGTTTCAAAACGTGACTTCCCATTGTCAATGTGACGTCTCGCAATGCGTTTTGTTAGTCCACCGAATATAGACAAGAACAATTTTTGAAATTTTTATATTCGGAAAAAATACATAGGTAAACTTGCAGGGTAGCAATTAGCAAACTTTAGTTATTTACAATGAATTAGCTAATATTAAAAAGTCATTTGGAAAAGAGTACCTACACTTATCGATGAATTTAATATTGGGTGGAAGGAAGTCCCTAACTAACTAACGACATTGCCACTGCGACTTTTATGTGCGAAAAGTATTACTTATACCTGACTTATACCATTTTCAAGCGATTTTATGATGTATTATTATGTAATAAAACTATGAAAACGGATAAACTCGCGTATATTAACTAATTTTAACTTCATTCCGACGTTTCGAACACTTTACAGGGTACAGGGTCGTAGTCATCCGCAGACCACGAACCCTGTAAAGTGTTCGAAACGTCGGAATGAAGTTAAAATTAGTTAATATACGCGAGTTTATCCGTTTTCATAGTTTTATTTCATGAGTAATCCTCGCAGTAACCGAAGAAAATATTTTGTATTATTATGTGTTTATTTTCCCGTAGGGGCGGTACAAATCGAAAGTGGAGGTTACGCATTGCGGAATCGACCCTACACTCGCGTTCGTGCCTTCGTGGAAGTGAATCTCCTTCAAACTACGAGATCCCGGGCTTGACTGAGGCTAGAAACGCTTGGCTGACTGCTTGTCCCGGTCAAGATCTTCCGGATAACTGAAAGTCGCAAAGGGCTTGGGATGATGTTCTGGCAAAACAAGCATACGACCTTATTTTGGGAGATAGATAGTGCAGGGGCGGATCGAGCTCGGCTGCTTGCCGTGGGGTGCAGAGAAGCGGGTCGTTGGCTAAATGCATATCCCTCACCCAATTCAGGTACCCATCTCGATGGTAACACCCTTCGGCTGGCAGCTGGGTTGCGTTTGGGGGTCTCCATGTGCGCACCGCATGTGTGTCACTGTGGCAGTAGCGTCGACCAACAAGGGCATCATGGTCTGTCTTGTCAGCGTAGCGCGGGACGCTTATCACGGCATGCTGCGCTAAACGACATAATCCGTCGGTCTCTTGCCACCGTCAACGTGCCGGCAGTACCAGGGACGTAGCTAGGGTAAAAGACGCCCGGGGCAGGTGCCAAATTTGCGCCCCCCCCCCCTTAACTGATCTTAAAGGGTTCCTAGTTAGTACGGAACCCTTAACCCTCTTAACATTTTTTTTCTTATAGTTTTCCCGTACACAGATCCGTGCTCCCGCATACGATGGGTTAAAAGGCTCACTTTTAGGATTCCGTATTTTTTTCCAAAATTCGACCTACTTGGTAGGAAAAACAGTTGATTTTCAACCGACTTCAAAAAGTGTTCTCAATTCGACTATATCTTTTTTTATGTTGTTACCTCAACTACAATGTCTGTGTAGGTATATTAAGGCATACTGTAATTACTGTATATTGTACATTCTAACAAGACATTGGGACACAGACAGCGGTGTCGGAGTTTTTAAGGGCTTAAACTACAATCAATTTCATCAATTAATTACCATGCAATATTTTTTTTTGTGCCACCGATAATTTTAATGGTGCCAATTATTATTCTTTTTAAGAGACCTATTTAATGAAAACCCACAATACAATTACAGCAAATAAAAAAACATCTCCACTTCACCAATTGGAGATGTAGGTACCCGAAAAAAATTTTTTTTCTAGTTTTAATTTTACACTTTGTTGGCATGATTAATACTTATACATGTACCAAATTGCAGATTTCTAGTATTAACGGCCACTGAGCTATGCTGCGGACAGACGGACATGGCAAAACTGTAAGGGTTCAGTTTTTGCCATTTTGGCTACGGAACCCTAAAAACGTTATTTTCTGAAACCCGTATAAGTGACATAAGTCAGAAACTGTCGAACATAAGAAGCTGAAACTCGGTCAAAATAATAAACGCCATTAGGGGTCGCAAATGTATGAAAGTCCGAATATGGCCTTTGTTCGAAGCTAATAAGTACTAGGTACATGCACATGTAGGCCCAGGATGTAAACTTGTTTCCATACTTTTGGTATTAAAAATTCTGCAAATAAGGCATTACCTACGCGACTAAGAGCAAAAAAAGTGAAATCTAAAGAAAACGACAAAAAATACAGTACCTACCTACGGACTTTGTGAAATATGTATAGTACAAAAATTACCTTTCCAGCATTTTGTGAATTAAGGCATAAGTAAACATTTTTGATTTCTTCATGTGTAAATTATGCATAAGGAAATAAAAAAAATTGGCTGGTTTGGAGCCCCCCCAGGCCTCAATTTCACAACATTGACAAGTCCTAAAATTGTAAATCTACGGTTTCTCCAATAGGGAGCGTCTATAGGCTACAGTTACCGCTTACCATCGGAAGGGCCGTGCGTTTGTTTGCCACCAGCACAAAAATTAGTGCAGGAACTTTAATAAATCAGCAGTAAATAGCTACTTTTATGCGAAGCAAAATTACAATTGTCACAAAAATCACGACAATTTTAGCGAAATTCCGACATAAGCTGAACCATCAAGAATTAATGAAAATTGTACTAAACCTTGCGACAATTGTCACGGGCTTCGGAAAATTTAACGATATAATAACGTTATTAGTAATAATTTTATGTTGGTGGCAAACCAGCACATGGACCGTCCGACAGTAAGCGGTAGCTGTAGCCTACGGAGGCCTGTGACGTCAGTAACAGTGATAGGTATTTTACAATTGTCACAATTGTAATTATGGTGAAATAGGCCACTGATATTGCGCCCGTGGAAAATGTACCAATCTAGTATTTTTTTAAATTACGCATAAAGATTTTCTTTATGTGTTGATTATGCAGAAGGAAATTAAAAATGTTGGCCGATTTGGCGCCCACCCTAATTTGGCGCCCGGGGAAAACGTACCTTTCTAAAATGTATGCACAGATTTTCTTCATAAATGTAAATTATGCACAAGGAAATCAAAATATAAGACGCCGAGGGAAAATGTACTCATTTTATGAATTTTCTTTTTTTTAATGTATAAATTATGCAAAAGTATAACAACAATTTTGGCCGATAATTCTGATTCGGCGCCCGGGGCACTTGCCCCCCCTAGATACGCCACTGGGCAGTACTCGAGCCGGTCGGTATAGCCAGGGACGATGGCAAGAGGCCCGATGGCATGTCGCTGATTCCATGGAGGGTGGGGCGGGTGCTAGTGTGGGAAGCGACGTGTGTATACACCCAGGCGCCTACCCACCTCCGCGGGACTGTGACTAAGGCTGGGGCGGCGGCCGAGGCGGCCGAGGCTCTTAAAAGGCGGAAATCGATACCAGTTACAATTTTGTTGCCTTTGGCGTCGAGACCCTCGGCCCTTGGGGCCCGGCAGCCGGCAGCCCAGGCTTTATTCAATGATTTAGCCAAACGTTACGGAAGACAGGAAGGCTGGCAGTTTCCTTGCACAACGAATAAGCATCGCGATTCAGCGGGGAAACGTTGCCAGCATCCTTGGCACTATGCCACAGGGTCCTTATTTAGTTGTTAGTTAGTTAAGTTTATTGTAAGTGTAAGAAAAATTGATATAAGTAATTTGGAAATGTAACTTTAACAATTTAAATAAAATAAGCAGTATTGCATTAATCTTAGAAAAAAGAAAGTTTTTATTTAAGTACCTACCATAAATTACCTTCATAAAACATACAGGGTGCTTTCCTTCATATATTATGCTATGACTTTAAGGGAAGCTAATATAGGTCAAATAATTATAATAAATTTCTCTAAGAAACTAGTGTTTTAACTCTTATTACTGTTAATGAGTTACCTATTTAAAAATAAGTTTAATGACTGAACAAGTGTATTGCAACCTTTATTACATTATAATGTTACTTATTTTGACATGTGTCGTCAGTCACCTGCGATTAAGTTTTATTTTATTCTTAAGATTCTCTCACACTTACCATTTTATTTATTATGTATGAAAAGAAAAAAAAAATATCGAATTTTCCGAAAGCCGATATACTAGACAACTTCTATTAATGTCCCAAGTAACCTGTTTAATTTAACGCAAATCGAAACGAACACCCTGTATAAAGGTACCAAACTATGCTTCATAAAGCCATTAGCGTACGGCTATTCCAGTGGCCACGGCACTGGTAAAAGCTTCACAAAACTGGTATTCTGTGCAAACAGGTGCAAACATAACTCAATGGAATTCATGTTACGCCCGGATTCACCTGCTCGCGTGAATCACGGGACGGGTGTGATGTACACCGCGTGAAATACTGGCAACACTAACAAAACGGAAATACTGTGTCCGGCGAAATAAAGTCCGACGAGCCTACATCAGCAAAAATTCCTTCTCTTGAAACATGTGATCCGAGGCTTTCCCATCTAACGGCCGAGGAGTGTGTGTATATTATTTTTCTCAAACATGCAATGAAATGTTGTAGTTACGTGCCTAAAAAGTGGCCGGGAAGTACCTCCTTGCCGGCCTAGGCCGGCAAGTGCCTCTTTTTTAATTTTCATTTGACATAGGGTTGTGGCCTGGCATCTTGGCTTTTAGCCAATAATTATCTGTAAGTAAAATTAGTATTAAAAAATGATTGGCAAATTTTTGCAGTTATAATTAGGTATTTAAATTACATAATTTAAAATAAATGTACAATAACTACACAAAATAATATTTAAAAAGCAGTATTATACGGCGCGATCCGTCGGCCCCGATCACCGCATGCGATTAATTGGACCCAACCGACCGCGTCGTCTAATACCTACCGCTTTTTAAAAGTAAAAAATTTCAACTTTCAAACCGGTCAATCTTAAAAAAAATGAGGTGTCGGTGTCGTATTTCACTTTTCTTGTGTGTTCAAAGACTTAGTTATGCAGTTGACTTATAATTTCTTAGAAAGAAGATACATTTTTTTGTTTCATTTCATTGCATGTTTGAGAAAAGCATTATACATACCTCGGCCATGAAGTGACGGGTTGCCGTCCGAATACTATCCTACATATATTCGGCCGGCAACCAGTCACTTCCCGGCCTCAGTAGTAATGTACTATTTCTGCTCAACGGAGCCGGCCGGCGGCAACTTAGTTTAGCGCAGCGGCCGGCAAAGTGCTGTTTGCCGGCTGGAGGGCCGAAAATAATAATATTAAATGTGGAAAATATGATAATTATATTAATCGTGAAAGCTTAAATCAATAGGTGTAGGTACTTTTACTCATTTTCAACAACATATTTTCCTGATAGCTTCTATGTAAGTTTAGCACCTTTTAGTTACTTTATCGCGTTATTCTTTCATCTCTATAATACCTCCATTAAAGTGATACCAAAAATAGTACAAAATAAACTTCGTGTAGCTTTCCGCTCATACAAAATGCAAGGAACTGGAAAACAAACTTCAAAGCATTATCAAAACCGAAAGTCGAATATTTACCACATTAAAACGCTCCCAAAGTAGGCTTAGAGGCTCCATTTTGTCCTTTCGGGGCAACAATGCCTTTGGCAAAAACTCGGAACATTTTCCGCTGAATTACACTCTTACTCAATCAAGGGCCCACTCATTTAGCGGCGAGGGTTGTCAATTACGCTAAACTTGTTAATTTATGACTTTTGGCGACGCATTATTTAAACAAATGTTACACTTAAATGTATTACCTAAGATCATAGTTTCATAATGTATACGAAACGTTCTATGACATCAGTACTGGCTTAGAGTGTATAAATGTAAGTGTGAATAATAATAATATTATTTATACAAACAGTAAACTTATCACGGCAGCACTGATGGTGATGAATTAAACTGATTTAGGTAATTGTACACTTTGTACAGCCATCTTGGCAGATGCATGCGATAAATCGTAACACAACTTGTTGTCTCAACAATATTGGAGAGAAGCCGCGAGTAGCTGGTTGATTTAAAAACGAATGTTAGAGCTTTTCTTTAGTTAATTTGAAAAAGACGATTTGATGACAAAAATGTTTTAAAATGGAAATAGCGGAGATATTTTAAAAGTATTAAAAGTAACGGAATTAGCGACCACACAAATGTAATAGGTACAAATAAGTGGTAGTTCTGAGCATCGAACGCTGATTAGAAATATCTAAGTAGAATAAGACATATTATTGCAGAAAAAATATTGGCTGTAGGTATAGATTGATTGAAACTCTTCATATAAGAGCAATAGTTATTTGTTTTACTAGGGAGCAAAATGATTGTTTAACTCTCGTGCAAATATTGAAACCCGAGCAAGCGTAAGATTCCAGAATTTGAACCACGAGCGCAGCGAGTGGTTCATAAAATGGAATATTGAGCGATGCGAGGGTTTTAAGGCACGAGAGTTGAACAAGCTTTGCTGCCGAGTGAAACACAACAAAAGCGAGGAAACATGCGAAACAAAACTCGAACATAACAAATTAGAAGGTATTTATTTGCAAGTCCTCAACTTCCAAAAAAATAAACAAATGAACAAATAATAAAACAATAACCTCAAATATTTATCTTGGCATTGGCAATGCTTAAAAATTCAGGATAATTCCAAAATGAGACTCATGTAGTTATTGACGATTTTTCTGTGATTTTCGGAATTATCCCACTTTCGCATCTCGCAATTACCCCAAAGCCACTTAAGTATATTAAACTAAGATATCACCAATGAAAGAAAACAAAACACGACCGAACTCGTTTAAATTTTAAAAGAAAAAAATATTCGGATGTGTTCTGAAATTTGCATAGTGTCAACACCTTTCATTTTCCTATTGTTTTTATTTGTCGTATTTTTAGAACTTTTAATTAAAAGCCTTTTACAACATAATGTGGTATTTAATTTGGATTTTAGCATATTGAATATAATATTATGAAAGGTTCATGTGTATGAATCTGTTTGAAACTATTGAGTTTTCGAACGTACTGTCTAGTTCAAACGTCAAAAAGCTTATTTCACTCTCAGGCCGTATAAGTTATTGCTTTAGCTTTAGTCTATCCAGAAGATTAAAAAA
This sequence comes from Thaumatotibia leucotreta, assembly GCA_025490895.1. Lineage (NCBI taxonomy): Eukaryota > Metazoa > Arthropoda > Insecta > Lepidoptera > Tortricidae > Thaumatotibia > Thaumatotibia leucotreta. The sequence goes on from JALPQI010002452.1 coordinate 7,514, forward strand.
AAATTACTTTAACCTCTAGAGATTAAAACACAGTTTTGCGCTCTGAAATTGAAGGACAAACAGCGTGTTTACGAGCAGTGTGGTGAAAAAATATTTTTCTTCTAGCTAATATGGTTTGATGATTGAATTTGTATAGTTGAATAATTTTACGGTAGTTATTATTGTAGTGTGACGAGACAACCCTGACAACTAAAGTTGGGCACAATACGGGCTCGAGAAATGATTTTCCGCCGCCATTTTGTTTACCTATTATTGTCGACGGCTGATTGCGCCTGATTTGTGGACCGTTCGCGGGATTTGTCTGTCTTTACGTGCTTAAGAGGCCTTTTGCCTTCATTAACTTTGATTTATCACGTGATTGTGATAATAGATAATTATACATAGTATGAAATAAAGTCACTTTTTTGTCCCTATGTCCTTTTGTACGCTTAAATCTTTAAAACTACGCAACGGATTTTGATGAGATTTGAGGTTAAAGATTCTTTATTCCCATAAGAATTACAAATTCACTTACATGAGAATATTAATACATAACTTAGTTCTAGTTCCACGCACAGTGCTTAATTAAGTTATTCCTTAAATAACAATTTATTGCTAAGTAGAAAATAAATGTACATAATATGTAGGTAATTTGACAAAACGACATGCGAACTAGTTTTGTTGCTGTGCAAACGCCTCCACGCCAAGCGCTCTGCGATAAGGTGCAGGTGTACATTAACGTATAATACAATTGTGCTGGATGCGGCATTGGCTGGCGGAGTGAGCGTACTTAAACTTGTTATAAATTAATATGTTTACATAGTACAAGAGGTTGATTTACACTTTTACTTCTATATTATTATATTTCGCGTGCATGTGTTTTTTTTTTGTAGTAGTATTAATTAATGTAACAATATTGGTATTATTAGTATATTTACGGTTAGGTATTTTTTATTTTATTTTGTTAGGTATTTAGTAACTTATTGTATTTTAATATGTATAATATAACGTTTTTTTTTTTGAGGTGTAAAGGGCCAACAGTAAAATATATACAATCTAACATGCTTTCCTTAATATTACTTAGAACGATCGAACGATAAATTGAACAAGCTAACATATTTACGTATATTGATTTAATATTTGTGTTGTAGTAAAATTTAAAGTTTTTATTACTGTGTTTATTTTGTATTTATGTTTTTTTTTAGGTATAAAGGGCCAGCAGTATATATTATAAATCTAACATGCTTTGTTTACGTTTAGAAATCAAGTTTTTTTTTATATACTTTGTTTACTATTGATAATAGTTATGTATAATTTATTAATGTATTATTTGTGTTGTAGTAAAATTTACTGCTTATAGTACCTTTGCATTATAATAATATTTTTTTATGACTGGGTTTATTTTATTTTGACTTAGGTAGTTTAAATGTTATATTTATTACTAAGATTTTTTTTTTCATTTTTGTTTTATCAGGTGTAAAGGGCCTAATAATTAATATATTACATGCTTCTAAAAATAATTACAATTAATAAGGTAGCATAGTGATAATTGAATATAATTATGTGGTAGCTATAAGTTTATTCCTTTAGATGTATTATATTTGGCATAAAGTTTATAATGTTAATAAGATGAATCATTTAACAATTTTTATGTTATTTACTACGTAGTACTTAAGATATTTTTTAAAACGATTCATGGATTCTAATTCTCGAATGTCCCTTGGTAACTTATTATATATTTGAGCCCCTTCATAGACTAGACTTCTCTTTCCGTAGCTGGTCCTATGTTGAAATAAAACTAGATTATTTGCATTTCGGAGTTTTATCCTTTGAAACTGATTTTTTTTTGCGAACGATATTTGTGTATGTATTCTTTTTTCTAAAATTTTTCGTATTAGTAGACAAGTGAGGTAAATATATGTTTGGGTGACATTCATTATTTTAGTTTCAGTATAAATTTTTTCGGTAGATGTGAGGTAATTATAGTGAAATAAGGTTTTAATTAGTTTGTTTTGAGCTATTTGAATTTTATTTAAATTAGTTTTAGCGGTGGTGCCCCACACTTCAATTAAATAGTCAATATGTGGCTTGGCTAGAGAGTTGTAGATCAGGAATTTAACTTTACGCGGTAAACATCGTGCAATATTACGGAGGGCCCCCGTCAGAGACGCAAGTTTAGCTTTAGTTTTTTCTATATGGGGTTTCCACGTCAGTTGAGAATCCAGAATCAGACCCAGATATTTTTCATATGGTTTGCGGTTAATAACTTGCCCATCTATTGTTGGTGGAGAAAAATCGTTAATTTTTTTGTTAATCGCAGAAAAAATTACAAAGTTTGTTTTGGAGATGTTTATGGTAAGGAGATTAGATTGAAACCATTCATTTAAAATATTCAAATCGTTTTGTACCTCTATCATGATTTCTTTAATACTTGGTGCACTGTAGAAGATACTTGTATCGTCGGCATATAGTGTCAGGTCACCTTTCAGTCCGATGTCTTGGATATTGTTTATATAAATCAAGAATAAAAGCGGGCCCAGAATCGAGCCTTGTGGGACACCACAGTTGACAGATCTGGGGTCGCTCTTGTCCATGCCTATTTTTACAACTTGATGACGATTTTCAAGGTAGCTTTTAAGAATGTCATACGCTCTGTCTACGATTCCTGCATTGTTTAACTTTTTTAATAATATATCATGGCTCACTGTATCGAACGCCTTTCTGAGGTCTATGAATATTCCTAGAACAATTTGCTTTTGATCTATCTTAATTTTAATTTTAGTGACAAGGTCTATTGTGGCAGATAAGGTATTCGATTTTGGTCGGAAACCGTATTGTTTCTGCGATATAAAATTTTTATCTTCTAAAAATTTATCGAGACGTAGGTAAAAAACTTTTTCGTATATTTTTGACACGGTTGAAAGTACAGAGACAGGTCGATAATTTCCCGGTTCTGACTTTTTACCTGATTTATAGATTGGAGTAACTTTTGCCATTTTTAAACTGTCAGGGAAGGTACCGTTTTCCAAGTTTTTATTTATACACCGTGTTAGTTCAGGGATTATTATTGGCGAAATACATTTTATAGATTTTGCAGTAATTTCATCTAAACCAGAGCTAGTATTCGTTTTTAGATTGTGTATTATTTTTTGAATTTCGTCTTCAGTAGTGGGTTTTAGGCATCTAAGTTTATCGCCATTGCCAGCATCGCAGAAGTGTGCCTGCACAGGTGGGATTTGATTAGCTAAATATATGCCAATTGTAGAAAAATAAAGATTAAATTCTTCGCAGATGTCCTTCGGGTCCTTAACAATTCTTGAGTTCACGTCTAGTAGGCCTGGATTTACGTTATCTTTTATTTTGTTGTTAGAGAGATTGCCAATCAGGTTCCACATCTTCAATGGTTTATCTGTACATTCTTTGAACGACTTGTGATAGTAAATGTTTTTTGCTGTTTGTATGTTTTCTGATACTATTTTTCTCTCTTCCTGTACTTTCTTTAGATTTTCCTCCGTATTGTTTCTTTTGTATTCCTGCCATAGTTTATTCCTGTTGTCTATTGCACTTATGATATCTTTATTTATCCACTCCTGTCTTGGCGGGTTCAAAGTCTTAAGTTTTGTAATTCTACTTTTTTGTAAGCATTTCAGTAAATTTGTCTCGAAGGTGTCATAAACGCAGTTCTCATTGTCTATGCTCTCTTCAATATTTTTGTAAAATTTTTCGTAATTTAGTGCTTTATACTCTACAACTTTCTTTGCAGGGGGCTGGTATTGTGTAATCTCAAGGTAAATTTGTTTGTGGTCGGCCATTGATGAATCTATTAGTGACAAGTGAAAGTCGTTTTGTTTTAGATTTGTGCATACATGATCCAGAATTGTGTTCGTCGTAGGCGTCTGTCTTGTACTGTGTTCTTGATCTATTTTATTTAAAATTGTGATATCATTTTCCTTTAGAGTTTGCTTGTAATCTTTAGCCGCACTTTTTGGATGTAAAATGTCATAGTTGAAGTCGCCAAATATTAAGACACGGTTTCTAGATCTAAGCTGACGAGAATATTCCTCGAGAAAAGATTCTGAGTTGGTTCGTTCTGGTTTATATACCGTGCCAATATCTAATGAAAATTTTTCTATATGAATCCAGACAAAGTGGTTTTCATTAATGCAGCATTCCTCAATCAAATTATGTTTTAATGTGTTCTGTACATAAATTGAAACTCCTCCACCTCTGCCAGAGTGTCTGTAGTTGTAATAATGCGAGTAACCTGCAAGATGTAGTCTCTTGGCTTCAGCTTCATCCTTTATCCATGTCTCTGTGAGTGCAATTATATGAATGGCAGTTCCAAAAGAGTCTAATATGCATTTCAACTCATCAAATTTACCGGGCTTGACTATGCTTCGAACATTTGCATAGAAACATTTCAGAGCCTTTTTATTCGATTTTATTTCAGTGTAAGAGGTAGCTATTTGGTGCGAAATACGACCGCCCGACGGAATCAGTATCTTTCTGCTGCTGTCATCTGGACGGTCGAATCGGATTTTTTTGACTGTGACTCAAGAATTCTTGGGGCTCCCTTAACATAACCAATTCTTAGATTTGCCTCACCATTTGAAATGCGTCGCTGCAGTTCTTTTTGCAGGTTTTCAAGTACTTTACGTTGTTGCGGAGTTTGGTCTGAGTATATTTTAATATTATTTAGCTTCACTTTGCTCTTGTTCCTCAGAATATATGTGACTGTATCCTCTAACACAAAACACACTTTTATAGGGCGCGGTTTGTTTCCCTGCTGTTTTCCTAGGCGAAAACACTGCTTAGGTTCAGGACAGTCACTGAAGATCGATTTGGTAACTTTTACTATTTCATTATAATCGTGTTCTGCATTTTCTGACAAAGTAAGGTCAGGTTCCGGAATACCTACTATGACTATATTTTTTGCTCGTAAATTGCGTTCCCGGCATTCCACAATCAGGTTTTCATAAGAAATGTGAGGATCAGATGGCACTATTTGCTGTGAAGTTTTTAGTCCGTTAAAATCTGTTTCTAAAAGTTCAAGTCTTGATTCAGTAACGTTCATGGATGTCTGTAGGCTGTTTAACTGGTCTTTCATGTTATTCTGCTCAATAATTACACTGTCTATGTTGTTACGTATGTCAGTGACTTGATTTTTTATATCACTTACATTATCACAGAGTAGATTCATCCTCTCCGTCTGCGCTTTATTATTAGTGCTTAATAAATGCATCATGTCCGACATTTGCTTTTTCAGTTCCGCGAGGTCTGAGAGGATGTGATCATTTTCGCTTGTGAGTTTTCGTTTGTTGCGGTATGTGATTTGTGCATTATCTTGTTCTAAAGCGAGGACCAAGTTTGGTTGCGATCCACTAAGTCCCAAGCCACTGGCCGTAATGCCGCCTCCAGGCGGGGTGCGTTCTAGATTGTTCATAGCTCCGTGGTCACTACGTCACTCCACAGCGCGCACTCGTATTCATATAACGGAAAGGACGTAAATACCGCGTAGTTTGTTAACTTAAAAATACTGTTACGGGTACATGCACAAGGCTCAAAACAGATTGCCGTTAATTAATGTATTTTCAAATAAATTGTAACGCGTCTGCTCTGTGCGCGTAACTGGGCGCGATTTTCTTAAATAGGTAGAGTAATTCAAGAGGAAGGTTTTGGATGTAGGTATAGTACCCGTGCGAAGCCGGGGCGGGTCGCTAGTTTTCAATAAATATCAGATCATCATCATCAGCTTATGAATCTTATGATAGTCCACTGCTGGACGTATGCCTCTCCTATTGACTATGCGTATATACGCATTAGGAAGTAGGTAAATGCCCATAATCATCACGCTGGGCAAGCGGATTGGCGATCGCAGTAAAGTGTCCACTATGATGACGCTGCTGCCCATCATCAATCTTTTATCAAATAATGGTCAGTCACACTTCAATCCCTTAGGCTGGAATTACACGGATAACACCAGTGAGGACTTACGTAAGTTGTAGGGATGAAGCTACACTAAGGAATGAGATAGTGATATTCACCTCTCATTCCTTAGTATAGCTCCATCCCTTTAACTTACTTAAGTACTTACAGGTGTAATCTCGTCCTTAGTCGACTCTTACGACACCCGCCGAAGGAGTTGGGGTGGTGACAAATGTATTCTTACTGCCGTCACCACACGGGACCACATAAGATACATTTCTTTAAATATTTGTGTTCCAAGGACTCTTGATGATATCAAATATGGGTCTCCCTCGAGATCCCTAACATCGTTTGTCCTAAAATCACTTGCCCGAACTGTTTTGCACTAATGGGCATTAGCCCTATCGATCAGTTGCAATAACACTCATTTTCCATAATGTAATGATTGTCCTAAAACTCACTTGCCCAAATATTTTTTTACCATAACTGTTAAAAACCCTAATGTTATTTTCCATATTCTTCGAAATCCCTAATAACGTTTCAGCTCATGTCATTTAGCCTAAATGTTGTTGTCCTAAGAGACAGAAGCCCTAGCGATCAATAGCCATACCTAACGATATTTAATCATAATGTCGGTAATGGTTACACAATTTTTTTTTTTAATTTTAGAGAGATATTGGCTCCTAAATAAAATTTGGGGGTGCCTGTCGTGTCGCATAACGTCGATTGTCCTAAAATTTTTTGGCCGAGAATGTATGGCATAATGTTACATGGCATACTACTTGTTTAGCCTACTTAATTTTGCGCATACACGTTTAAAATTCTAATATTGATTACTCGAATGTCGAATGACCTAAAGCGTAATAATCCTAATGTTCATTGTAATAAATATTGTTTTCCCTACTACTCGAACTGTCAATTTTCACTGCGCCTACTTTTATCATGTCCGAAATTTCATTCAAAAAGGCATTTTAATAACAACATGCAAAACATTTGAACAGCAGGGTGAATGGTTAAAAAAAATGTTCAAGTAATAAACCAGGGTAAAACCGACGTGGATTGGTTAGGTTTCGAAACTAGGGCGGAGTGAATGGCGTAGTCTTTAAATACTTAAATATTTTTAATCAATTGTTTACACATCCTCATACTTACAAAGCCAAAAAAGGGGGGACGGGGGGGCGAAGCCCCTCACCAGCGGGGCTCGGGGGGCGAAGCCCCCCGCAATAAAAAAGAAATAATCTGAACATCCCCTACCTTAACCTGGATAGGTTCGTTAGGTACCTTTTATCCCTTAGAGCGGAAATAGAAGCCCCGCGCAGCGGGGCTTCGTCGACCGGTTCCCAGGTCAAAATTGCTCACTTAAATTCTTTGGACAACAGGGTGAATTATTTAGTAATAGTTAAGTATAAGGAATAAAAAAATATTTTTAAAGCTAGTTAAAGGTAGGTAATCACTATTAGTACATTAAATAGTAGGAACATCACCATTATGCACAATAATTTTTCGATACATATACATTAGACACGAAAATCATTAGGACAAACAATATTTAGGAACAACCAAGTTAGGATTAACAATTTCGGCATAGCAAAAATATGCGCAACAATGTTTATGCCATTCATTTTTCGGCGTAAAGTTGTTATGCGACAAATTTTTCGAAATAAAAACATTATGCCACCCGATATAGACCCAAAATTTGGTTTTGGATATCTTGGTTATTATAAAGTTAGACAAGTTGTCCATACAAAACATGCTTATTTTAGCGTCCTCTATACGATAGCATAAAAAATACGTGTTATAATGACACCACCCCCATCAAAAAATTTCCCGCGCCCCCTTTGCTATACTCTGACCCGTCAGGTCAGCAGCTTACAGATATAGGATAAACTGCAATAGGCCATACAGAGTTAGGAAATACGATTATTAGGATTATCGATCATTAGGCTTACTGACAATTATGATACATGACTATTATTGCATATAACGTTAGGATGAATAATTGATATGGAAAATGATAATTAGGATATAACGCATTAGGGAAAACAAAAATCATCCATACGATATTAGGAAAATTAAAAATATGGCATATGAGCGTTAGGACAAATGATCATTCGGACATAAAACGTTAGGGAATGTAAAAATAGGTCAAAAAACGTTAGGGATCCAGATATAGATCCATCAAATATATAACTACTATAACAGTAGAAAAAAGGGGCAAATTAATTTTTTATCGGTAGCCAACTCTTCGCCATTTTTTGAATTTTCGCACATTTATAACACGCTTGTAAATAACAATATAAGAAAATTTTGGAATCTTAATTTAACCCACTTCCCGGATTTCGATTTTATGATATTTTGCACACGCTCTGAGTTCTGATGACAATACATGGTTTGCTAAGAATCGTCATTACAAATCCAATAATAATAATAATATAATAATTAAATTCTTTATTCAGATATCTAGGATCCAGTTAGAAAATTTAACATAAGTAATTAAAATTAACATAAGTAATTAAAATAAAACATTTTCTTATTTACTTATATAATACATATATGTACCTACCCAAATCACCGCTGCACACCTCCGTTAGAGATTTCGCAGCAGTGGTTTAGGTATGTACAGTCTAGCCTACTAGATATTGTTTTTAGGACCCTGTTGCCGCTACCCTCTACTCTGCGCATCAGGGAGGCGCATTTTTTGCGCATTGTTGCATAAAAGCAGTCTACGTGTGCTCCCGCGAACATCCCTGATGCACTGCAGTATCGAGGCAGCCCCAACAGGACCCTAAAAGCAATATCGTGTCCTGAACAAAACGGACTGGCTTGAATTTTGAAATCTTTTCCCATGATTTGGGTATCAAATGAAATGGTCTGCTACTCAGGAAAACGAAACAATCGTTTTCTAATTTTTACTGCGTATTTTTAAACTTGTTTTATATTTTTTCCTAACTCGTGCGGAAAAGTAAACTTTGCGCATGCTTCGCGTGCTTAATTTTCTCTTTTTAAGGCACTTGTTATGAAAAAAATCGTTCGATAAACCGAAACTTCTTTTTAACTCGGGTGATTGTCATCCTCGAGTCACTCGGGCTCCAACTTTCACCCTCATCGAAAAAAATGTTTTTTGCACTTGCATCGAATTGTACTATTACATTCTGCTGAAAAGCTGTTGGTCAAACGACAGGTAACATAATTTTATTGAAATTATACGTGAATCGACACAAGAAAATTGCCAATTATTAGCGTTTTTGAGCGTAAAGGGCCTCTTAAGCTTTTAGGCAAATGGGTTTGTCTTTATTTGAAAGTGGAATGAACTGCCAAGGTTGCTCCACGAGTTTTCTTTTGTCTATGGGCTAATCTTCCTCGATGCTTTTTTAAATAAATAATAATAATAAATAAATGTCTTGGAACATCTTACACAAATTGACCTAGTCCCGCGATAAGCTCGATTACGGCTTGTGCTGTTGGTACCAGGCGACGATATATATAATCAATAGATCCGTATAGATACTTCAATACATAGACAGCCATGGAACAAATATTTGTGGTAAATAAATACATAAATAATGCCCTCGCTGGGATCCGAAACTGGAACTTCCAGCTTCGTAGACAAGGTCACGACCAACTAGGCTACGCAGATTGATATAGAAGTCAGACAATGCTTTGGACTTAATCTTGGTACTTTTAAAATTCAAAATTTTTAAATAGTAATTAAGGCGGTAAATAAGAAATTGTGAATGAGTGTGAAAGTAAAGCCCAAGCCGAATGCGCGGGCTTTACTTCACACGAGCTCATAAGTCATAATTCTTGTACCGCCCGTGGCATACACAATGTTTTTTATCACACCTGTGAGGCAAAAAAAAGTAAATAAAACAACATATTTTTACAAAACTACTATAAAATGGTCTAAATCATTTCTCAAAATCAGGGATAATTTTTTTATCATTTTTATAACAGAAATCCCGGCGTCGGCTGCGGGCGCCGCGCTAGTGCGACGTAATGTTGTATTGGAGATCCCTGATTGCCCTAGGGCGTAATGAAGCTTCTACGGCGTGCATTGCCTTAGCGCATTGGCGCACTTACCGAACAGGATTAATGAAAAAATAATAAAAGTATTCTAAACTATTTCTCTGTCCCACTAACGAATCAAAAGAAAAATGCAGTAAATTCAAATTTTCTATTCTATGGACAACCAACTCTTCCCGCCAATTTTTTTAAATTTGCCGCTTTTTATACTGTCAAGCTCTCAAGCTGATTGGACAGAGTATAAAAAAATATAAAGACAAAAAAACATGCGATCATCAGCCATGGTGATGATCAAAATATTCTTGTGATAAATCTAATGGTAAAGGTTAGGGCACAGTTACAGCTATGCTATTCTCTTATTCACACATTCGACGCTGCGTTCGTCAACGAGCTCGACGTCGAGACAGCCTTGTCTAAAATCGTAGCTGTCTGATTTGACATTAGGAATCGAGGCTGTAAGCGAGGTTGTGGGCGAGTTCGTCGCTGTTTTTCGTTAGAGAATACGAAGTTCGTACATTAAACGTCAAACTCTCGACGCAGTGTAGTTCCAGCTCACGCCGCATTCGTCGCCGAGCACAAGTGTCGTTTGAAGTACATTAGTGAATACCGTTTTTAGGCTTGACGCTGCCGCAGCGCTGACACACCGCTGGCACTGTCAAGCAAGGCGGTTTCCTTAGTGAATAACACTGCAGAAGCCTTTCCCTTAGAACTCACAAGACGATCCCAAACCATTAACTACTTTTCTTTCTACCAGGAAAGTGGCAATACATAGACTTTCCGTCACGTTTTTGACCCAGCCTCCCAAACGATGCAACTTTCATTAATAGGACAACGGAAGTCAACAGAAAGGACCTCCTAGAAATCCCATTAGGATAAAAAGTTGGTAAAGGATCGCACAACGCTTTCAAACTAGACAAACAGGCAACTTCGTAATGGCGATGTTAACTCTAAATAGCTCAGCGTATATACAGAGATGAGCTCATTATACAGACTGGACTGGATGCTTAGCCAAGTTGCCAATCGCTAACGCTTAGTAGCGCATCGTAGTTTTCCCTCTCTGTCACTCTTTCCCATTAGTGCGACAAAGACAGTCAGCTGCCTTTCGTTTACGATTGACGTTTAAGCGTTAGCGATTGGCAACTTGTCTAAGCACCCTGGACACCCACGAATAGTACCTAATTACAGGAACCGTTATATCTTTTTTTATATTAATATATTTTACATTTTAAGATATACGCGACATTAATTAATTATCTTTGTATGCAATTTGTTTGACATTGTTATATTTCTTATTATTATTTTGACATTTAAATTTGATTTTGTGTAATATGTATTTATTACAATTGTCATGTCATATGTGACATAGTTTTTACTATACGACTTTTAAATTATGTTTACTACGAGTATAAAAATGATTATTATGAACTTGAACTATTGACTTGGCATGTGTCTCCCTGTATGGCGGGCGTGAAATTGCCGAACATACTGGCTTATTACCGTGAAAATCGAAATTCGTAAATTTCGAGGATTTTTCTCTGTGACTCAAACGAATCATTAGAGTGAGAGAGACAAATCCTCAAAATTTACGAATTTTGTTTTTCGCGGTAGGGCCGCTGTAGCCGTACCACGAGTTGGAAAGTAAAGGATATGTTAGGTTTTACTCGATACGTGCTTTCTATCGCGTTCGCACTGTCATATTGGAGCGAGCGCGATGGCCTGTTAGCCCTACCATAAGCTACTAACGCGCGTCTACTTTATAACCATCCCGCTTGTACTCGCGTATTGGCGCGAGCGAGCCCGCGCGATCTCATGGCACGGCTACTGCTTTATGTATCGAAAAAGCTAACGTTACCAATACTTGCAAAGTAATAGTATGGCTACTTAATAGATATTTTGTATGGCACCCGACTTTCATGTTTTGCTTTTAGTAGTCTATCGAATAGTAAAGTCCATTCATCCTTAGTTGTCTTATCCACTCAATTGCTTTTGGTAACTCTGGTTACCAGCTGTCACTCTTATTTTACATAGGAATAAAGCTCAACCAAAATTTCAAAGCATGTGAGTGGATAGCTAGTAAACAACTACTAACTTCTAACCTAAAAGTTCACGTATTCTGTTGTAAACTGCCATATTTGCCTATACCAAAATACCTGAGTCCATATTTGTGCATTCCGTCCGTAGTGATCAGTAAATTGCTTAATTTTTAATCAAGGAAATAGCAGTTTACAACAGAAAAGGTGTACTTTTAGGTTAGAAAGTTGTTTACTAGATGAGACGACTAAGGATGTATGCACCGTAGTGGGCAAAATGGCTGTCGGTGGATAAACTGCCAGTCTTTATAATTAACCTGTCACTGTTAGCGGTAAATCTTTGAGTTTAGCGCAAAGTTTGTGTTTGTTGTTAAGTTTTAATTTTATGTTTTACTCTTGGCGTGTTTCTGAGCTCTTGCTAACTTGAGTTCTTAGCTTTCAAACATAAGTAGAAGTATACATTGTTATGGTGAAATTAATTAATAAATTGTTTCAACAAAATTCACCCCGTCTTCCTGCGGGTGTCGTAAGAGTCCGACTAAGGGATTGGAGTGTCACTGACTATTCTTTGAAAGAAGATTGATGATGGGCAGCAGGGTCATCATAGTAGACGGACACATTACTGCGATCACCAGTCCCCATGGCGTGGCGATTATGGGCATTTACCGCCTTATACGTCTATACGCAGTGCCGGATTTAGGAATTTGCCGCCTGTAGGCCATTTATATTTTGCCGCCCCTATCCACTGTCCTAATTTGAATAATTTGTTAGGAAAATTACGAAGAAAGTCGAAACGTAAAAAGCTTCGTACATCAGTCGTTTAGGAACACTTGGACACTGACAGGTATTTCATTTCACAGCAGTGTGTGCGTACTGTTCGTGGCAGGAAAAGAAATCCTACCGCGAACTACGAAATTCGCGAAGTATAAATTTCGAGCAGGCCTTCTCTTACTTTGTACAGTACGCGAACTTTTAGCTGGTATGACAGTTGAGGGATGGACTCCTAGAGTCCTAGCCAACTACAGTGACCGATACAGTGGTAGATTATATGTATAGAGTTTATGCGAAGAGACTGGGGTTGTACTTTGTATGGAAATTAATAATAATATACGACTCTACCCTTCTTACCACACAAACTCTAGATAGCCGTCCTTAAATTGAGAAAATAAAGAAGTTCTAACAATCAAAAATAAAAAATCAGTCTGAGCCTAATTAAACCATTTAATAAATTTCAACTCGGTTTTTATAGTTAATTAAAATGATTTTTACTACGCCCACTCGCTAACAACAAATCAATCCATGTTACAATTAAACCAGAAAATATTATTTGGCTTTAAGGTTATCTGATAATTAAAAATTATAGAAAACAACTTTTAGTCCCATCTTGTAGCCTGGTTTGGTAGCTGTCAGGCATTTTCTAAACTGCAATATATACAATGTAGGTACTACATTTACTTTGAATTATTATTTATTAATTAATATTACTCAGAGTCACTCAGCGAGCTATGGAGAGAGCTATGCTCGGAATCACTCTGCGAGACCGGATCACGAATGAGGAGATCCGGAAGCGAACGATGGTTACCGACATAACATATCGGGTAAGCAAGTTGAAGTGGCAATGGGCAGGGCACATTTCTCGAAGTACCGATGGCCATTGGGGCAAGAAGGTACTCGAGTGGAGAACACGTACTGGCAAACGCAGCGTGGGACGTCCACCCGCAAGGTGGTCAGACGACCTGGTTAGAGTTGCGGGGACGCGGTGGATGCAGGTCGCATCCATCCGGCCAAAGGACTATTGAGGAGGCCTATGTCCAGCAGTGGACGTCCTATGGTTGAAGTGATGACGTATTAAAAATGTAAGGGCGGAATACAAGGGGGCTAAAATCGGCTTAAATATGTCGGCCATATTAGGTGAACAATCGCCTTCTAAAGTAGGTACCAACAAATGCTCATAAAATCATGAAGTCTCTAAAGGTGGATAAGATCCTAAGCTACATAAATTGGTTGGTTACCCGCGAACACCCACAGCGGCCACAACCCACTGTTAAACTAATTTCATCGAAATACAGCATTATATCTTAAGTTCGCCAGTTTGCAAAGAAGAAAGCGCTGAAACGCACGTTTTAAATTCCATTAGGTACATTAATAGGTATATGCGACTTTTTTTTCACTGTTCCTTTAATTGTTAATTATCAGCTAACTTTTTTAAATTATGATTGTTGTATAATTGTAAAAAATACTGAAATGTCGTCTGTGAGCGCACTATAAATAATATAAAAAAAACGTAATTGCAATTGATTAGAAGGTTTCATTGTGTCCAGATTTATTTTTAATTATTGAACATTACAATTACTGTTTTTCAGATTTTGATCCCATCTGGTAGCCATATTTGGTAGCTAGCTTCGAAATAAGAAACGTATATTCCCACCTTGTAGCCAGCTACCAAATGGGAACAATTTTTTCCATCTGGTAGTCATATTTGGTAGGGTAGTTCGAAAAACCCGCGCAGCTCGAAGGTGTTGATACATTTTCTCGCCAGTTTGCCTGCGACCACGGGTGTGACGTCATGCCCGAAACGTCAGGATAAAATTGAACGTAAACTTACACGATTAAGACCCGATTTTCATTAAAATATGAGTGATAATCGTGAAAGTTTAAATCAATATATTTCGCTTTGTTTCGCTTCTAGAGTTTGTGTGGTAAGGGTAGAGTTGCATATTGTTATTAATTTTCATACAAAGCACAACCCTAGTCTCTTCGTATAAACTCTAATCTACCACTGTATCAACGTCACAGTACGAGTATGTTGGTTAAAATTAACTTATTCATGCTATTGAACTCTACTAAACATTCACTTTGTACGAGAGGATAAATTTTTTATAAATATTTCGATGTTGGTACTACGTTCATCGTAATGGTTGGTAGATTCGGTCCCTTCCACCCTGTATAATTCTGCCGCCACGGCCGAAGTTTAATAAAGTTCGCTTCTAATCTGCTGTTTGTAAAATCCGGCGAATTATTTTAACGACACAAAAAAAAATTGACGCCAAATCTGCCGCCCCTAAAATCTGCCGCTCTAGGCCATGGCCTACTTGGCCTACTGGTAAATCCGGCACTGTCTATACGCATAGTCAATAGGAGAGGCCTACATCCAGCAGTGGACTGAGATTAGCTGATGATGATGAAATGAGGATTTGTTAGCGTATACTTACATTTCACGCAAACGCAGTGTAGGATGTCCACCCACGTGATGGACAGATGACTAATTTATGAAGATCACCGGGAGACGCTGAATGCAGGTCTTTTCCAACCGGTATATGCGGAGGTCCTAAGGGGAGGCCTATGCTCACGTCTTATGGCTAATATGATGATGATGTAAATAATGACTTACATTTATTTATACAATAACATAACATTATTTAATATTTTCTTCGGTTACCGCGAGGATTACACATGAAATAAAACTATGAAAACGGATAAACTCGCGTATACTCGTATTAACTAATTTTAACATACGCGAGTTTATCCGTTTTCATAGTTTTATTTTATAACATTATTTTTTCTGATATTTCAAGCGTTACTTAGCCTAAGGAATCCTCCTTTTTGCCTATATTGGAGTGATAGCGTTGGAAAAACAGTCGCGATCAGCCCCCCCTTATAAGGGTATAAGGGTTAGGAATATACCTTTAAAATATGACGAAAGAAATATTGTAATGCATATACATTATAAAGTTTTTGTGCATTTACTCGTACAATCTACTGAAACAATATTCTTCTCGTGAATATTGGCCTGTAGAGTATTAAACTAAAAACTTATAAAATAACAACAAGTGTTCTTGTAAAGTAATTAAGTATATTTAAATCCTCCGAGTGCACTGCTCGTGCAATCGCAACAATTGTAAATATTTACGTAGCCCTTGAGGAAACGAGACGGATCTCCATTTACCACTAGATGTCTTCTTCTACGCAACCTCATGACCAGCAGTGTTATTCACTAAGGAAACCGCCTTGCTGTCAGTGCTGTGTCAGCGCTGCGGCAGTGTCGAGCCTAAAAATGGTATTCACTAATGTACTTTAAACGACACTAGTGCTCGACGACGAATGCGGCGTGAGCAGGAACTACACTGCGTCGAGAGTTTGATCGTTTAATGTACGAACTTCGTATTTTCTAACGATTAGCGACGAAATCGCCCACAACCTCGCTCGCAGCCTCGATTCCTAATGTCAAATAAAACAGCTAGGATTTTAGACAAGGCTGTCTCGACGTCGAGCTCGTTGACGAACGCAGCGTCGAATGTGTGAATAAGAGAATAGCATAGCAGACAGAAGTCGCGATGGTAATAAGAATGCCAAGTCACACCGGATGCGTAGGAAGTGCGTGTGTGTGTAGCGTGCGCGACGTTGTAGCGTATGTAAATGTCATATTATACGGCACACCGCTTGCGTGAGGTGAACGTGCGGTGTGCTATCTGCAACGTGGACGTGCTGCAAACGCATCCAGTGTGACCTAGTTTTTACGTCAATCAACTAGAAACTTCCTTCCGATATGAAATTTATCGATAAATTAACTCTTATTTCGAAATTACTTTTCATATATCGGATGAGTTCAGCGGATAATAAATAACTAAAATAAATAAAAAATATCTTTGGACATCTAACACATATCGACCAAGTCCCACGGTAAGCTCAAATTAAGGTTTGTGATGTGGGTACCAGGCGACGATAATATTATATAATATATAAATACATACATATGGATAGGTACCTACTTAAATACATAGACAGCCATGACCAAGGATCAAATACTTGTAATAAATAAATATACAAATAATTAATGCCATTGCCGGTACCCACAAAGTTATTACTACCCCGCAAAGTTATCTCTGTTTTATGGGAATTTAAAATCAAATTATAAATAAACTTTGACAACCGTAAAACCAAATAACTATAGTTCAAATGCTCCTAACAATCTTTAAAAACTTAATCGAGTATTTTCTATTAGATGTAATTGTATATTAATCGTGCTAGGTAAAACTTCATTAATAATTTAAAAACTTGGACAAAGCCAAAAAGAACATTGGACCTGAATCAAAATCACTAACCTTACTTACCTATCGTACCTTACTTAGGCCACTCTGCAAGCCTCGTGGCCTAAACCCGATACTCGACTTATATAGCCTTCGTATTGTTACAGTTATATAAAATACTATTACAAACGTGCTTCTGCTTGTTACTATGCCTACTTGAACAAAGAATCGTTTGATTTTGATTAGAGTTGTGATCTGTCTATTGAGAGGTTATCAGTGAAACGAGATGAATCTCGAGCGAGTGTTGAATATTAACAGCTTCTCAAGATTGGAGTTATTTAACAACCGACTTATTTGAATGCCCAGCTTGAATGCAAATGCCTTTTTATTTGTCAATACCAAGATGTTCCTTCTTTACAATATCTTTTGAAATTATTAACGTATATTCTTGCTGAGTCAGACTTCGATTCGTTTTTGTCTTTTTGTGTGTTGGCGTATAGGTACCATTAATTAGTAGAAAACAAAAAAATAAACCTAAAAATTTGCTAAAATTGAATAGTATTAACGTAAAAATACATCCGCGAACGTGTTTCACGCAGTGTATAGATGTAGTGCAAAATCCTTTCTCTTCGGCTTTTCACGGAAACATCCGAATTCATATTTCTGTCACAATGAACTTCAGTATAAGTATATTGCACTGAAGCTTATTGAGACATGGAGATTAATTTCGTTTCCGTGAAAATCTGAAGAGAAAGGATTTTGTACTACATCTGTAGCACGATATGTGTCAAAGACGTCAAAATTTGCTTGTATTCCATAACATTAAATGTCAAAAGTCAGCTATTATTTGCTTACATTTTTGGATCCTACTAACGAATGGTGTATAAATATTATAACAAATGATTTTTAATACTTTCGCAATTTTCATTTTATTGAAGAGATGTATTAAATGAAATTACGCCGTCACAGTCACTCATAGGAAGAAAACAAATAAAAATCGTCACATAAATATGTACACATTTTTTCACTTTAAGCGATTGAACTAAGATGAAAATGTATGTAGGTGCAATGTTTATGACCTCGACTGTTTTAGACATCTAATATTTCAAATGCATAGTAGAGTATTACTACAAAAACACAAAAATATTTAATAAAATAAAACGATTTTACCTGTTCCATAAAAAATGGATCAAATTTTACTCATAAACTCATAATATTTTCATTAACGACAGAACATTAGGAAAGGAGAAACTAAATAAAAACAAGTAAAATACACATCTTTAGAAAATTGCACCTAATATTCCCAAACCGGTTTTAACACAATCGCCGCCAGATGACAAGAGTTTCTTCATCTTCAGCTTAAGGTGGCAACTACGTTACTTTAAGCCACGCCCACTTTCAAAATAAACGTTCATCTCACTCTTTTGAAAACAGGGTTGTAGCACTGTGTATGCCAATCGTCAGCAGAATCTAAAAAAGTAAACAAAACCTAAAAACTTGCCTTATTCCATAATTTCACATATTTTAGAAGACAATTTAGGTTTGATTACGAACATAAAATCTTAAACTTTGAGTAAACATACATTTTTAGTTAAAATTGTTAATAATATTATTTATTAGTATTAACGTAAAAATATATCTCCTATGCAAATGTTACGGATAGTCAGCTATATTTTATTAGATTTTACTAACGGTTGGTACAAAATTTTACTTGTTAACAACATCAGGAGAATCTGTACTTACTCATTCATCGAAAATTAGTCTTAGCGTAATCCACAGCTCGTTAATACGTTTATCATATTCGCTTTTCATTATCCTCTTCCGTATCCTTAAGATTTCTATCAACTTAAGTATCAAATGAGACCAGGCGCGGAACCAGGGCTTCGTTCAGGGGGGGGAGGGCACTGACCTATGATATGATAGTATTTTATATTAAACAGCACCTAGGCATACCTAAGTCCAGTCTCAGGGGGGCAATATGGGCACTTGCCTGAAGGGGACCGAACTAAGAACTCAATAATTCTATACACATAAATAACACGCTTTTATTAGTTTCACTTGTTTCAATTTGACCAACATCCCGGTCTTCCCGGTCGATTAAGATGAAATTTTGCACACGCAAGGAATTCTGATGACAATACATGTCTAGCTAAGAAACATCATTACAAATCCAATATGGCGGCCTCCTCAAGATGGCGGACTGGCAGTTTGAAATCCACCCCCATGATATTGGGTATCAAATAAAAGGGTTTGCTGTCAGGAAGTCGAAAAAACGTGTTTTTAGGTTTTTTTATTTGGCGTCTAGAGTCACTCTATAAGATATCAAACACATTTACCGAAATTTTAAATGTACGTAACACTGAATTACGCACGTCGCTTCGCCTTAACACTGAAGTTTCTCACAATTTGAAGCATTTCTGTAAAATTGCTGGAGTTAAACGAATAGTTGAAGTATTTTGAGGGCCATTCAGATTCTACTGAACAGATTCGTTGTACGAAGATTACTGTTATCTATAACTATTAAAATTGATTTATATTTTCCTTAATGTCGGAATTTGTTTGCGTATCATGTCAGAAACTGTACTGTTGACTTCATTCACGTGGATAAAGAGAACCATAATTAAAAGATGATTTCCAACTTATAGTCTTTACTGTGTAACAGTCTTTGTTATAAAACGAGTACATGATATCAATTGAATTTCATATTAAACAGCAAACAAGTAGATTAGGAACACAAGATCTGGTAAAGTCATCGCGTTTTTTCATTCCTCGAGTTCAATAGTTCAAAATAAATGAATGCAATAGTATCTATGTCTATATTTTATGCATTCACACCTAAGTAACAAGAAAAACAGGTCACTAAAAAAACAATCTAAGTCACTAAAAGTACTTTACATTGATTCTTGACTGTTGATACTGACAATGATGATAATCCTCGCCGGGATTAGAACCTGGAACCTCCAGCTTCGCATGGTCACTACGCTGGCTAAATAAATAACAATAACAAAGAAATTATTAGCACAAAACAAAAATTTGCTTGGATAAATTAACAAATTGACATGTGAACAGTGAATTGCGCTAAAAGGTCTTTACTCAGCATGATGCCCCGCAGTCAAGGGCCCTCCAGTGGAACTCACTACGTGACACTGATTTTTAGAAAATATAACGCTAGTTGTTTAAAGAATAAGCGTAAGTCTCAGCGCGAGCCTCCAAATTGAATACTAAGTATAGTACTTAGAGCGTTTGTGCCACGAGCTAAGGAGAGAGCTGCAGAGATGATTTAAATGGTAAAGAATTGAAAGTCGAATAAAATCCTTTTATTATTCAAGTTATCCTAGCACACACGATCGACAGACGATCTTATGAAGATCGCCGGGAGACGCTGGATGCAGATCCCTTCCAACCGGTGTATGTGGAGATCCAAAAGACATATGTTCAGCAATGGACGTCTTATGGCTGAAATTATGACGATGAATCCTAGCAACAATCAGCGCTTTGGAATTGTCATAACGCCGGTTTAAAAGGCAGAACCAACTATTTCGGTAAAACTTGTTTTAGCAAATAGTATTTCATGTCATTGGCATAAAATACGATTTGTCAAAACCAACTTCAAGGAAATAGTTGGTTCTGCCATTAACCCGACGATAACAATAATAATGATAACGATAAGTCGCGAGTTGGTGCAGCGGCCGTCAAGCCACTGCGCAGAAAGCGGTGTACACCTCTCTACACTCCTGAGCCGCCTACACCGGTGTTGCCCCTGGCTGTCTCTTGTGACGGCATTTACGGGGGCCCATCTAGTCGGCGGCAAGTCACCGCCTGCCTCGATAGCAAAGAGAAATCATTGTTATGGCAGGTGTCCGGACCTCTTTTCTATAGTTCCATCTCTTATCCATCCAACCTTCATCACCATAACCCACTAGTCTTTTCCATATAATCTCCAATAGCCTCTATATGCCTGCTGGGACCGGTTCACGGATATCTATTTTTGTGCCCGTGAATCGGTTGCAGCAGGTGTAAAACACAGCAAATTTCTCCAAAGGGCCTCTACGTGTTGGATCTGTATCCCCGCGCAAGCCTATCAAAAGACCGGGATTTATAGGCCCGTGATCAAAGAGAGATACAAATAACGATAATATTAAAATTATAAAACAAAATCTAATTTCTTCAATCTGTTGTATCGTTACACCCGGGCAGTGTTATATCAATCAGTCTTTGATGGTTATTCCATGGGATTGATACATCACAATTCAGATAAAGTCCTAAACTAACTTGTGGTAGCCCTCCTGGCCCCAATTTCACCACATTGACAAGTGCTACAATTGTAAATTTACTGTTTCTGCAATCTGGGGTGTCTATAGGCTACAGTTACCGTTTACCATCGGAAGGGCCGTGCGTTTGTTTACCACCTACATAAAATTTAGTGCAGGAACTTTAGTAAATTAGAAGTAAATAACTACTTTTTTGCGAAGCAAAATTACGATTGTCACAAAAACACGACAATTGTAGCGAAATTCCGATATATGCCGAACCTTATGTCAAGATTGAATGAGAATTGTACTAAACCTTGCTACAATTGTCACGGGTTTCGGAAAATAAAAAGTAGTTTATTAATGATTTAAAAACGTTATTAGTAATAATTTTATGTTGGTGGCAAACAAGCACATGGACCGTCCGATAGTAAGCGGTAGCCGTAGCCTACGGAGGCCTGTGACGTCAGTAACAGTGATATTTTACAATTGTCAGACTTGTAATTATGGTGAAATAGGCCACTGGTGTTACTTGGCAGGTGGTTTTCTTTTCTGTTGGATTGGATATTCCTAAGTTGGCCACAGGTTTGTTTCGGAAGAAGCAAATTTCTTTCCAAAATCTTGAGGAACCTTTCACGGGAATAATCCAAAGTAGAGGGTTGACCCTGAACATCAAAATTATATCGACGACTATGTCTCAGTCACACTAATGACGCCTTCGTTGCAGTGACAAAGATAAATACATAAGAAGTAAGCCGAAACCCTTTAGTTTCGTATTTCCTTACCCCGTGCGTTTGCGTATCACTGCTTATTCACAGGAAATTAAAATTTTCCACGTACCAAGGCGCGTAATATCATAATCTTCCCGGTTAAAATATGGCCCATGAAGAAGACTTTATTACTGTCACGCTCACCGTTTTCCGTTGTAAGGAGCTGTACTGTGGGGTTAAAACTTAAGACAGTTAAGTTCAAGTCGTAACGTTTAGAGCTACATA
Organism: Thaumatotibia leucotreta; assembly: GCA_025490895.1. Classification (NCBI taxonomy): domain Eukaryota; kingdom Metazoa; phylum Arthropoda; class Insecta; order Lepidoptera; family Tortricidae; genus Thaumatotibia; species Thaumatotibia leucotreta. Next base: position 29,743 of record JALPQI010002452.1, read on the forward strand.
GGTTAATGTTACTTAGTTTTATTGCTAGTAACATGAGCAAGTGAGGTCGTAAAGATTCTTAGCTTACTTACTAAGAAAAATGTTTGAAGTCTTGTAGCCTGTTAAAATGTACGTAATATCATCATTGCAGCCATTTTATAATGGTTATAAAACTTCTATGATTAAATATAAAGACTGAATTTATAGATATTACCTAATCAGGATATAGACACAAGAAACTTATATGCAACAAAAAAAATGTGTGGTTATTATAATAAAATAAACAAATAGCTGTGACTTATTTTTCGTCTTTTATTTAATAAAAAAAATCATCCTCTTTAGTGAATTGCGACAAAAAAAATCATGTATGTAAATATTAGAAACTATTTCGTAATAGATACATAGCAAAAAACAAACGGATAGCTTTGAAAATTTCGTTCGGATACCAAGACTTTGACTATTCACTGACTTCTCAAACGCGAATGCATATCTTTGTAAAGTTTTCTTTCACCGCAATACTTGAGTCTCGAAATGAATGCTCGAAAGTCCCAAAAAGTCTGGTCAAAGGCTGCAAGCGTGTCGCCCTCGAGGTATGAATATGCAGTTGTGATGTTCCCGGGAATATTTTCTGGGAATGTCGTGCTCAGATTCGTGTGTTATTATAGTGTGTGCATTTATTAACGGTACGCAGTTATTAAAAGATCCGTCACGAGTCCCATTAACACGTGTGTTAATAGAACGGAGGTCCATTTCTCGAAAGCTTGTAACTTCTTGACTTGGAAGGATTTATCTAATTGATAGTGTCAAAAAGAGACTTCCACAGTATTACAAGTTACCAGCTTTTGAGAAATGGACCTGGATAGAACGCTTGGGGCAGTAGCGATAGCGTCCTAGTTGCCATATCAGGACCGTGTTAAATAGAGCGATCGTAGTCTTTGAGATTTTTTCTATGGCCAAGTTTATGATTGGTCAATAAAAAAAACGTAAGCCTATTACAGATTTTCCTTACAGGTTAGGATTTTGAATCCAATAAAAATCGAAATATAATAATAAATCGACATAATGTCCGTCCGATGGGCCAAAATGGCGGGCACAGAGATCGTAGCGTTGTTTTTTACGCAGAAACATGACTTATGATCTAATATAATTGGAAAAAAATACAAAGAAGTACAGTCAGTACATGTCCGGAGTTTAACAACTTAATTACTTACCAATTAATTAAGCAGGTATCAAGGTTCTCTTTGGGGGAATGTTCCAAGGAACGTAAACATAAACAACCCTATTCAGAAGTAAGCTCAGAAGTCTCAGAACTCAAGGAGTATTAACGTCAAGAGGAATGCAGTACTTTCTTTGAATTTGGGGTATTTCAAGAACCATACAGTTTTTGTCCAAGTTGATTTTGTTAAAAATACTGCTAGGTGTAACCACACATAAGAATTTTTATTGGCTTTGTTTACTGTACACTCAGTTTTGTAAAGTTCTTAAGTCCTGCTGTTGATGCCCCAAATAAATAAAATAAATATCTTATGTAAATAAGTATCTTTAGTGAAACAACATGAGCATAAAATTCCTACAAGTATATAGCGAACGGTTTAATATTTTTAATTAAGGAAACACAAATGCTCTTAACAGTTTTTTAATTATTCGAGGTAATCCTGCTGGTGGCACACCTTTCCTTGTTGTGTGAACAAGTCATAGTGCCAATGTCCTTGTGAAACCCGAGGCTGCACCAACAAATTGCAAGTGTGCTTGGGCCAAAACTATCCTGATCAAAATTTAAACATGACAATCAAAGATATGTTCTTAAGACCTGTGTTCTTGGATCAAAAATATTTGAAGGAATAAATTGATCATGTAATTGGTGATAGGGCGGTTGTTATTTGCAAAATGAATTTATTTGTCACGTTTTCGAAGTGCCAGGATATTTAATTCTGAATACCGACTCTGAATGTGGTGGTTGACATTTTATTTTTATTTATTTGAAATGGGCTTACTCATGGCCACAGACTAGCCAAGGGCAGAGACGTGGCCTACGATGGAGTGAGTTTGCCCAAAAGGTGCCTATTCACCCTTGACATGAAGGTTGATGGGTTATATGATCTCGGAAATGTAGACGCCGGCAGGGAATTCCACTCCTTGGCACTACGCATAAGGAAAGAAGACGCAAAGCGCTTCGTACGAACAAATGGAATATCTACCAAGTAAGGGTGGAACCCGGCCGTGCATCTAGAATTTCGATAGTAAAATGGGGATGGCGGAATAAGCTCATGAAGCTCTTGAGCACACTCCCCGAAGTGCAATCACCGACAGTCTATGGAACACCGACAGGCTGGCAACTTTCCGCCGATAGGCTAAAGAGTGTAGCCCATTTTTGTGACACAACTCATAGTGTTAATATATCCGGGTGTATATCGCAGATTAACTTGTTCCAAATATATCCTGTTCTGACCAAAAATGCTATAAGGTAAGTAATTGAAAGAGAGATGCTGTTAAAATCTCTTTAATTTATCAAAGGAAATCCAACTGGTGGTAAACATTTCCTTACACAAGTCATAGTGTCAATGTCCCGGTATAAGCCAGGTTTACACCAACAGTCGCAGGTGTGCTTGGGCCAGAAGTGCGAGCTGGGGGGCGCGCAGGTCGGCTCCGTGCCGCAGTTGGGGCCTGGGTTGTACTCGTTGGGGGGACATTTTAGGGACTCTGAAAAAAAAATGCTGCGGTTCTATAAAGCCATAAATTCAGTATTAAAAGAGTGATTGAGGGGGATCCAAAATTAAAGTATTTGAGGAATAACTCTTAAAAAGGGTCTCTCCACTCTATCAACAAGGATTATTACAGTCAAGGCCTGGGTTGTACTACTCGTTGTGGGGACATTTTGGGAACGCTGGAAAAAATTGTCAATTAAAGTGTTTGCTGTAGTTCTGTAAAGAAATAAATTGTGCTGATGCTTATTTGCAAAATTAAAATATTTGAGGAGTGTCTTTTAAAAAGAACTTATTTCCACTGTATTGACAAGGGTTATTACAGTCGGGCCTGGGTTGTACTCGTTTTGGGGACATTTTGGGAACGCAGGAAAAATTAGTCAAATAAAGTTTTGCTATAACGTAAAACCACCTAAATATAGTCCAAAGTTCCAAACGCTCCCAAAAATGGTCCATAACTTAATCGAATATCTTCCATCAGGTGTAATAATTATTATATTAGTCTTAGGAAAAACTGCTCATTAATAACAAAAAAAATCTTGGACAAGCCAAAAAGAAGATAGGGACTGATGTTTATTTAGAAGTTGAAATCGTGGATTATAGTTGCAGTATTAGACTAAGTATAGTGGGCTGGTTTTACGATAGGCCTGTAAAACTATAAATTCAATGTTTTGATTGAGATTTTGAGTGGTTGCTGATGCTTGAGGAGTGTCTTTGCAAAATTAAATTATTTAAGAAGTGTTTTTCAAAAGGGCTTATTTCCGCTTTGACAACAAGGGTTGTATTTTCTGTTTTCATACGAGAAATAATCTTTACAGATAAAGTGGAAATAAACCCTTTTTAAAAGACGCTCTTCATTTGTATTGTTTTAGAAATGCTAGGAAATCTAATTGGTGATTATATCATTCTTAATGCAGACTCTGAATGTGGCATTTGGAAACCTCGCTTTTCAATCCGGAGTAAAAGAGTTCAAGTCTCAGCGTGCACCAACACGAGTTTTTTGTCGTTAATATGCGAAAGGTGCGTTTTCAAAGGAATTTCCTCCCGCGGACGGTCCGTCTATGAAATGAGCTCCATACCAAGGTTTTCCCGAAAGACTACAGTATTGCGTTCTTCAAAAAACGGAGTGTACAAGTTCTTAATGGGTCCACAACGCGCATGTGACATCCCTGGGGTTGCAGACGTCTAAAAGCTACGGTGACCACTTCCCATCAAGCAGGCTGTATGCTTGTATGCCGCCGACGTGTTATAAAAAACTGTTTAATAAAAACATCACGTCAACATGGGATGCCCAATTGCCCATGGAACCTATCGGCCCTCTTGTCCACGCTCATGGTTAGTCCTAATCATAATGGGCCACGTCCAATAGTATGGAATCCCGAGATTTAAATGGACTCACCGATATGTACAGAAAAAGCCGGCACCGTCAAATAGACCGCTAACAGCACAACACAGAACTTCATCGTAACGTAAGTGAATGACGATATAATCTAAATCCGCACCAATAAATAACCTATTATACTACAGACAGACTACTCACAATTTAAAGGATTTTTTGTATTATCACCTTAAGGGGCATACACATTCGATCGACATATTTATAAAAGTTGGTTGTAAAATTTTGAAAAAGCCAATTTAAAGTATGTTATAAATAACAAACTTACCTATTCTTAATAACAAGCTTAAACAAATAATTATGAATAACTTATTAAGATAAGACAATTAATTATGAAAATAAATTGGTGTTGTAGATGTAAAATAACTGTTTTAGAAACAAATGCAAAAAACGAACACTGCGAAATTAAAGTTTTCACATGTTTTGCCGTAGCCAAGAAAGGTATCTACCTAAATTTCACAAATAATCATAATTTATAGTACTTAAAATAATATTTGTTATGTATTTTCGTCAACGAAAATGTTTTACTGTTGTTCTTGTAGTCGCGCCCTTAATTGTTACAAAACTATCGACTCTTCCGATTAAAATGAGACATGAGCTATCAATCTTAATTACATATTTCATTAAGATATATGACGAGACAGCGCTATAATTTTATTATCTATGCCACAGATCCGGAGATACATTCATACTTGGAAAACGTCGATTTGATTCGTCGTTTATTTCATGATAGTGCCTTATTTGCTCTTGTTGGTGTAAAGAAAGTTAAAGCACCGAATGCAAAAAAAAATTAAGTACACAGTTAAAGGTTACAATAATATATTACGACACAAGTGCAAAAAACATGAAATTCGAAACGTGTGGCGATGTTTTAAATCGACACGAGTTTCGAATTTCCTTTTTGCACGTGTCTCGTACGACGTTTTTTAATACAGATTGCCCTTTGAAGTTTAGGACTTGACGTAAAATGATCCACTTCTCGCACTAGAGCCTAAAAAAGGCACCATTTGTACTAAAAACGAAATTTTACGTCATAATTTTTGTGTTTCCAATTTAAAGTCTGTGTAAAAATGGCAGTGACAAAAAGGCGAAAAATTCAAATATTCTATGAGCTATGCATCTACAATACGCGCCTCCGTTTTTAACATTTGCCGCCTATTTTACTGCCAAAAGTTGTTGGACAGAGTATGACTACCTTTCGTTACCTTTCATCGTTTGTATGACTACCTTTCGTTACCTTTCATCGTTTGTATGACTACCTTTCGTTACCTTTCATCGTTTGTATGACTACCTTTCGTTACTTTTCATCGTTTGTATGACTACCTTTCATTACCTTTCATCGTTTGTATACTGTGTGACTACCTTTCGTAACAGCACGGACACGGTCATGATTTTTGTTTTGATGAAGGCATTAACATGTTACTTTCGTGATGTGTATTCTAGTTGTAATGATAACTTGATTTAGGTAGTAAGCATGTATATGACATCTAAGATTTAAACATACACGTTTTTCAATTCATATTTTCGATAAATACTCGTAATTAAATAAATATCTTGGGACATCTCACACAAATCGACCTAGTCCCACGGTAAGCTCAGTTAAGGTTTGTGATGTGGGTAGGTACCAGGCGACGATATATATATTAGATAGATACGTAATACGTATAGATACTTAGGCACTGGTCTCACCGCGAGCTACTAAGCTATGAACTATCGGCTATAGGCACGAACAAAAGATGCGCACTCCCGTATAAATAAAAGAGACACGGTAGTGCGTATCTTTTGTTCGTGTTCATAGCTCATAGTTCATAGCTTAGTAGCTCGCGGTGAGACCAGTGCCTTAGATACATACACAGCCACGACCGAGGAACAAACATTTGTGATAAATAATATTAAATACACAAACAATGCCCTCGCCGGGATACGAACCCGGAACCACCAGCTTCGTAGGCAGGGTCACTACCAACTAGGCTACAGAGACTGAATTTTTTTTGATATCCGTGATATGCCTTCAGATTCAAAGGAAATGGCACTTCAATGCGCCCTACTTCTCTCAAGATATGTGAATACGTAATACGAGGTCAGCAAAATGGTGACAAAACATGTTTTATTCTTATATGGGAGGAAAATTACCGACATTTGAGTGCGTCCCGATGTGCCCACTTTTCCTCAATCTTGCACTTATAGAAGGGTTACCAGGTTTGAATTATTTTTCGAGACTGTCATAAACATAGCTAAATTTTACAACGATACCTTAATAGTTCCGTTTAGTTCTTCTGTCCGTTTGCCTCAGTACCAGCAAATGTCACATTCAGATTTTTTTCAGTAGAACTTTGTTTATTATGGAAGTGGTTTCCACACTTTCTGCCTTAGGAATATAGCTAGTATAAGACATACGCGTTTGTGCTAGCGATGAATAAACTTGGCATCATGTAGTCATTTGTTCATGAAGATGGGAAGGAGAAGGACATGAAGGTGAATTCAGGAAAAAATTGGGTTACTTTGATAGTTGTAAAATGGCCATAAAAGTGTCAATTGAATTACTTTATTGATATTTTTAGGTTATACAGTGCTTTATTAAATATCCAATTAGACTCAATTGACATAATGGCGTAAAATATATACAGTATGAGTCAGTGGCGGCTGCTGACTTCGAGAACCGGTGGTGCACTTAGTACCTATAGTTAGTATGGAAAATAATGTCGTAATTAAAAAATGCAATTTGCACATTTATTTTCAAACATACAGCTTTTGACTTCATAAAATATTATTTTATTTACTTTACCTATAGTTTTAATTTTGTAATTATGCTAATGAGAAAATAAAATAAGTAAAAAAGTTTTAAGTTAAACGGTTTTTATTGCACCAAAAACTAGAAAATAAAAATTAGTTACTGGCGTAGATGATATTTTCTGTACATTACTCACGTGAAACTATTATTACTGTAGTCTTCCAGAGACGGATGCTAAAAGCCACGTTTAGCCTCTATGTCAGTGGATTAAGCGTTTAATCGGAAACTTTTACCAAACTGAAATAAAAACGTGGGGCGTACGCAATTACGATTAAGTAACTATAGATATTTAGGAACATACATAGAAAGTCAAGACAGGAATAGTGTAATGAATTTAAGCTATTTTCCTCTGTAGAAGTGTTAGAACAGATCTGATGGATGATTAAATCCAAAATTAAAGCTACATAACATATTTTGAGCTTGTAAGTTTCTTTATAATAACGCCCCACGTTTTTATTTTAGTTTGGTAAAAGTTTCCGATTAAACGCTTAATCCACTGACATAGAGGCTAAACGTGGCTTTTAGCATCCGTCTCTGGAAGACTACAGTAATAATAGTTTCACGTGAGTAATGTACAGAAAATATCATCTACGCCAGTAACGAATTTTTATTTTCTAGTTTTTGGTGCAATAAAAACCGTTTAACTTAAAACTTTTTTTACTTATTTTATTTTCAAGTTTTTAGTGCAATTGTTACCACTTATATATAATTATTCTAGATCAAGGGTTTTGTTTGTAATACGCAATATAATTATGCATAATAGCGTCTATACTCTCCTGCTTATACTATACCTTAGATAGTAGAGATCTGGCAATAAAGAATATAATATATCATTGATTTATTGAGAAAATCAAGTTAACATTTTCATATTTCACACATTATAAAAGTCGGATTTCCAGACTATAAAATATTGACTCACACTCTCAGTCGACCAAATGGAGGATCGTAGGTCTGACTGAAAGTCCGACGCGTACCGAGGGTCCGAAGGGTCAATTCAAGCTATCAGTAATATGGTACGCTCTACGCAAACCCGAGGGACTCACACACTCAGTCTATCAACCGGAGTGCCGCAGGCCTGACGGCTCGCGCTACGCAAAACACTCACGCTGTCAGTCTATCAGTCGTACGGCCGCAGGCCCGACAGCTCGCCCTACGCGAACCCCTCACGCTGTCAGTCTATCAGTTGGAGGGCCGCAGGCCCGACTGCTTGCCCTATTGGAACCATACACGCTGTCATATATCACCCGGAGGGCCGCAGGCCCGACGGCTTGCCTTGTGCGAACCACTCACGCTGTCAGTCTATCAGTCGGAGGACCACAGGCCTGACAGCTCACCCTACGTGAACTACTCTCGCTGTCATTCTATTAGTCGGAGGACCGCAGGGCCGGCTGCTTGCTCTATGCGAACCACTCACGCTGTCAATCTATCAGCCGGAGGGCCGCACGCCCGACGGCTTGCCATACGCGAACCACTCACGCTGTCAGTCTTATCCGCCGGAGGGCCGCAGACCCGACGGCTCGCCTTACACGAACCACTCACGCTGTCAGTCTATTAGTCGGAGAGCCGCAGGCTCGACCACTTGCCCTATGGGAACCACTCACGCTGTCATCTATCAGCTGGAGGGCCGCAGGCCCGACGGCTCGCCCTACGCGATCCACTCACGCTGTCACTCTATCAGTCGGAGGGACGACGGCCCGACGGCTCGCCCTACGCTACGCGATCCACTCACGCTGTCAGTCTATCAACTGGAGGGCCTCAGGCCCGACGGCTCGCCTTACACGAACCACTCACGCTGTCAGTCTATTAGTCGGAGAGCCGCAGGCTCGACCACTTGCCCTATGGGAACCACTCACGCTGTCATCTATCAGCTGGAGGGCCGCAGGCCCGATGGCTCGCCCTACGCGATCCACTCACGCTGTCACTCTATCAGCTGGAGGGCCGAAGGCCCGACGGCTCGCCCTACGCTACGCGATCCACTCACGCTGTCACTCTATCAGCTGGAGGGCCGCAAGCCCGATGGCTTGCCCTACGCGATCCACTCATACTGTCACTTTATCAGCTGGAGGGCCGCAGGCCCGACGGCTTGCCCTACGCGATCCACTCATACTGTCACTTTATCAGCTGGAGGGCCGCAGGTCCGACGGCTCGCCCTACGCGATCCACTTCTGCTGTCACTCTATCAGCTGGAGGGCCGCAGGCCCGATGGCTCGCTCTACGCAATCCACTCGTGTGAGTGGATCCACAGTGTTGTCACTCTATCAGCTGGAGGGCCGCAGGCCCGATGGCTCGCCCTACGCGATCCACTCACGCTGTCACTCTGTCAGCTGGAGGGGCGCAGGCCCGACGGCTCACCCTACGCGATCCACTCACGCTGTCACTCTGTCAGCTAAATCGAATCGCTAAACTAAAGTGGCAGTGGGCGGGGCTCGTTGCGTGTGGTACCGATGGCCGTTGGGGCGGGAAGGTTCTCTAGTGGCGGTCACGTACCGGAAGGCACATCGTGGGTAGGCCACCCACAAGGTAGACTCATGACCTGGTGAAAGTCGCTGCATGCGGGTGGCACAGGGCCGGACAATCTTTGGGGGAGGCCTATATTCACCAGTGAACGTCTTTCGGCTGATATGATGATGATGATGATGATAATAATGAAATCCGTATGTTTCTACCAAATATCTAAAGCAGTGCTTCAAAATCTACATATCGCTAAACCTAGCGGTTGTGGCAGGCAGTAACACTGGAGTATCATATTTGAGGAGTTGGACGTTAGTATTAAATTCGCATGTTTCTAGTTAATATCTAAAGAACTTCTTTAAAATCAAGATATCGATAAAAGATAAACCTTGCGGTTATCGTGGGCAGTACTGCAGCATCAGGAGTGAGGAGTTGGAAGTCAAGATCAGGCTGTTAGTATTTGATTATGCCGAACATGCTATACTTTCATTTTCACGTGTCTAACACTCTCGGTTAAGGTAAGCAGTACGTCTGCAGCATCAGGCTTTGAGGATACAAGGATACAAATATTATAATATTGCATTGTCATGGGGACTTGATAAGAGTTCCAAATTTTATTGATTTCGGTGCAGTAGAAGTGGTCGAAAAATTGATCACAAGATTTGAAGCATCGACGACAGTTGATACGCGGTGAAGTTAATAAAAACCGTTTAATTAAGAAATTCCGTGTCATAACAAACAGTGACAAGTGCAAAGATATTACGCGACTAAATCAACTCACATTTTGGGAGTAATAAACGCTATAACATTTTGTTCGATTACTTCGCTTAGTCGGGTAATATTCCGCGCCGCTCCGGCCGATGCGCGCCGCCTCGTGTCTAGTCGGGACATTCCGGAAGTCATCGGCACCGCCCAGTCGGGACGGCGCTCCAAATTCGCATATTTCTTCATACAGTTTGTACGTAGCATCTTCCGTCTCACGCGCCAGAGGTGTTTACGCGATTCCCATACGACTCGATGACGAGTGCGCTCCGCCGAGCGCACGGATAACTTTTAGTACGTGCGAAAAAAATAGTTTAAAGGACTTCGGCATAGTGAACGGTTCCATAGATTTTTTTACATATGTAAATAAAAATATAGGAATGTCGTATGGACAGAATGGGTACATATTTGAAAATGTTTATTGATGATATTGATGACGATTCTGTTAAATTTTATGGTAGTGCAGCGCACGAGCGCACTTAAGGTACAGCCGCCACTGGTATGAGTTAAAAACTAAGATTTCAAAGTCACTCCTCCATTTTAAAGTCACCCCGTTCTACGGTACCACATCTATTGTTTTACGTTATTTTTCTATTAATTTTTTTTATTCGGATATTCATAAACAAACGGTCATACAAAAATATTCATACAATTTCTTCACTTAAACTAGACCTCTTGTTTCCATTTTTTTTTTTTTTTATGCTATAGGTGGCAAACGAACAGACGAATCGCCTGATGGAAAGCGATTAACGTCGCCCATGAACACCCGCAACACCAGTGGCATCGCAAATGCGTTGCCGGCCTTTAAGGTGGGAGTACACTCTTTTCTTGAAGGTTTGAAGGTCGTATCGGTCCGGAAACACCGCTTGTGACAGTTCGTTCCAAAGTTTAGCTGTGCGAGGCAGGAAGTTACGAGAAAAGCGCACAGTTGAGTATCGCCAACCATCTAAATGGTGAGAATGAATACATTGTCGCGTAGGGCGGTGGCGGAAAGAAGCGGCAGGTATTAATCCGAACAACTCCTCGGAACACTCCCCGTAGTACATGCGATAGAAAATGCAGAGCGAGGCCACATCTCTACGCAGCGCCAGGGTATCAAGCCGATCAGAAATGCGTTGGCAGTTGACAACTCGAGCTGCTCTCCGTTGGATGCGGTCTAGAGGTAGAAGCTGGTACTTAGGTGCCCCTGCCCAAAGATGAGAGCAGTATTCCATATGCGGGCGAACCTGCGCCTTATAAAGCTGTAGGCGGTGGGCCGGCGTGAAGTACTGCCTCGATCTATTGAGCACACCGAGCTTCTTCGAGGCCAATTTGGCCTTACCCTCTAGGTGGACGCGGAACTGGACATCACTCGAGATGTCAACACCAAGAATTCCAATACTGGCTGTGGCAGATAGGGAAGTGCTCTCGAAACGGGGTGACGCGACAAACGAAAGCTTTTTTTATTATTTTTTAACAATAATAAAACAATTACAATAAAACAATTTAAATAGTATTTTTTTTATGTGATTATTTGAAAAAATAATAACTTACTCTACAGATTGTAGCGGGACGTCCTAAAATTGCAAAATAGCTGGTAACCCTAACAGTTATCCCGCCGCAGTTGAGATTGAGAACATCGGGGTGAATCGACACGAATGACGATTCGATAAAATATCGTCAGTATACTTATTCAACCACAGATCTACAGCTATCAATTCACGGGAATATCATCTTTCTTTCACTTAGAACACGGGTGGGTTTTCTATCAAGTGAGTATTTGAGATACGAGCTTTAATAAGTAAAGAAGCGATAGGGAATTGATTCAGGGTTTAAATGTGTGTGAAAATGGAAGAATGTGTTATAACGTATGGGTCTTTTTGTTTAAGCTGTTTTCTATCTTTTGTCTGCCTTGGTAGCCTTGTTGGTAGTGACCCTATGAAGATGGTGGTTCCGGGTTCAAATTCCGGCGAGGGCTTTATTTGTGTATTTATTTATCACAAATATTTGTTTCTCCTACATCACAACCTTAATTGAGCTTGCCGTGGGACTAGGTTGATTTGTGTGAGATGTCACAAGATATCTATGTACCTATTTCATTATCTTTAGCTATGATTTTGTGGGTTGAAAGTAGACCTGGTTTAGATATTTAAGGATAAAATTATCCAAACGCTCAAGTACTTGCTGTCAGGTAATCAATTTAAATGCTCATTTAGAATCGTATTCTATGTATAAATGAAACATAAAAAAAAACAGTAGCCGTACCATGACCTTGCAAGTATCGGTAACGTTAGGTTTTACTCGATACGTAAAGCAGGCCATCGCGCTCGCTCCAATATGTTAGTGCGAGCGCGATAGAATGCATTAAGTATCGAGTTGGTAGTTGGTAATAATATTAGTTGTTTATTTGGTGTAAATGTTTACAACTTATATTTTATGAATATGATTAGCTACTATGGGTTTTATTTTATGTGGCTATAATTGTGTATTTAAAATAATGTACTTAAAATAATAAAATAAATATTTTTTATTATTTTATTTTGGTATTTTAATTTTTTTTTGACACGAGTTTTATAACATTATAAATATTGAATTTGAATTTGGAACCTAACGTATCCTTTACTTTCCAACTCATGGTACGACTACAGATCCTTCTTAAACCAGACCATTAAGACGTAATCTCAAATGAGTTTTATACAGCAGGCTCAGTAGAAAGCGTGTAAATAAAATTTTATACCGAAATAAAACGAGTAACTGAACGGCACGGGATTTGAGAACTCTCTTAATGCGAACTCGAGTATCTTGGTAATCAAAAGATCTTGTCCTTGAACGTTATTACTATACAGGGTGTTACACCATCCACTGAAAACCTTGAACGGGGTGATTTGGTAGGGTATACTGAACAACTTTTACTATGAAGCTAACCCAGAAATCTCCAAAAAAAGGCTTTTTCATACAAAATGTCGTTATCGATCGGTCAAAATGTATGAGAAAGTTTTTTTTAATTTCATGATTGGCCTCATAGTAAAAGTTGTTCAGTATAGCCTTCTAAATCACCAGTTTTCAGTGGATAGTGTAACATCCTGTATATGGTGACATTCAGGCTGCGGAGCACGAGTTAACAAGGTACAGTCAACCAGTTGGAGCCCTAGGTCACTCAGGATTCTCAAAAAAATCGAAAAAAACCTTATTATGAGTTCATTGCGCCTTAATAGTTAATAGTAAAATCGATCCCACAATCAAACCGTGAAAACTATTTGGTGTGACTTTGTATTTATGTCACTGTATACCTATCTTTTATGTTAGTAAATAAATAAATAAAATCAATTAACTCATAATTATTATTAATTCGTAGCGTGGGTAGGCCCCCCACAAGGTGGACCGATGACCTGGTGAAGGTCGCAGGAGTCCGCTGGATGCGGGTGGCGCAGGACCGGTCATTGTGGCAATCTTTGGGGGAGGCCTATGTTCAGCAGTGGACGTCTTTCGGCTGATATGATGATGATGATAATGATGAACTCATAATGAGGAGTTTTTTTTTTAATTTCTTGGTTATTCCCATTGTGAAAGTACAGCATGACCATCCTTAGTAGTATCATGTTCACTCCTGCTCCACGACCCAGATGTCACCCAGGTCACCCTGTATAATTATTTAAATGAGTCAGTGTAAATATTACATACAACATATTTCGAAACCCTATAAAAATCCAGACATTTCCTCAATCAGTAAAAATCTCCGCTTAAATAAAGAAATCTGTTCCTCTAAATGAAGCTCTCAAAAACATATGAGACTACGTGCAGTCGTTCAAAATATATACACAATTCTGCACCTTACTTTATTGTGATAAGGAAAGAACTGTATACATTTATTGGACATCGACCCTCGCTTACCATATATGTTTTCTTCAGGCCAAAATATATTCAGCGTAAAATCTCGGCCTCATAAACTCAATGCCGAGTTGAGACGTAAGGCCAATAGCGTAGAGTAGGGATGTCCTATGATGCTTGTTTCGCCGATTTCGGCTACAAATTATGTACAAAATTTGAACGTTTTCGGCCAAATGTTTTATTTTATTGATTTAATTGGGATACGAAAAAAAATGTTATCGCCATTTAGTTGAATACGAAGTTGTTTTTTATTTTATTTATTTGGACCTTCAACAACAAGTATTCTTGTGCATTATTAAATTTGACATGAACAACTTAACACTAAGTATCTCATCATTTACAGAAGGACACCGCATGCACAATATAACATTAAATAACATTAAATTATTTTTATTTTATATATTTAAGGTTCACCAACGATTGTTGACATCAATACATTCAAAACTTACGAACTAAAACATGTAAGGAGGTATGTCACAACCACTTAAAGGTAAACACCTCATGCAAAACAATTTAAAGAGAAGGTAAACAACTAAAAACTTAGTATAACTGAAACTTAGTGTAATAAGAGAAAACTACTTATTAATTAACATTGATCAGTATTAACACATTACATTACATTAGTGTTAATACTGATTAATGTTAATTTAAACATGAAACAGTATTAGTACATATATATATATACTTACTGTATATATTTCTTGCTACAGCTACATGTAGTTATTTTTGAAAATAAATGTTTTTTTTTTTTATATTATGTGAATATGTCATATAAATCCAGTATTTTTTCACACCGCTTTCAAACGCAACATTTACGAACAGCTTGGATATATTTACCGGGTGGGTCGTAGTGAATATCGGCTATGTCCGAACAACTGTTTGCAATTATGGTGAACGCTACGTAATTTCATTATCATGATTTAACATGATGCACTACCTGATATGTGCAGATAGCTGGTATTTGCTATTTGATAGGACTAATTATACGAGTTTTCGGCTGTAATCATATTATTTTCGTCTAAACCCCCGTTCTTTACGGATTTGATACTAACTTGTTTGTTCAATAAAGAGTATTCATGTATTTGTGTAACTATTCCTGATCATTGTATTATTGCACTTTTCCCTTTTATTTTGAAAAGTCTGTCAGAGAAAAAAAACCTTAATATTCTACACTATGTTTGTCACGCTACGTTTTATTACAATGTAGGTACGAGTTTTAGGCTATATTTTCGTCTAAACCCCCCTTCCCTATAGAATTGATAGCGGTAAGTACTTGCATCCCCGCAAAGCCCCGTGGATCTTCGGGTCACTCGGCGGATTCCTGATCTCATACTCGTACGAATAAAATATAGCCGAAAACGGGTACGAGTTTTCGGCTATATTTTCGGCTAAACCCCCCTTCCCTATAGAATTGATAGCGGTAAGTACTTGCATCCCCGCAAAGCCCCGTGGATCTTCGGGTCACTCGGCGGATTCCCGATCATACTCGTACGAATAATGGCACCATGCCATTTGCGCCGCGATGGTTTAGTTTCAGGAAGATTATGGTAATTTATTGAAACATTTACTGGGAAAAATCGCTTTTTAGAAATAAAAACAACAGTCGTCTACCTTTAAAGTTAAGTCACTGCTTTCTTGGTACTTTTTATTTTCATGTCCAATATTCAAATTTGATGTCCAATATTATCCCTTTTATTTTGAAAATTCTGTCGGGGAAAAGACATAAATATACTACACTATGTTTATTACGCTACGTTTTATTATAGTATCGTCCTATTACTGCAAGTATCAGCCATGTGCGCGTATTATGTTATTCGATAATGAATTTGATTATTATGATAATTAAAGTCAAACATCTGATTTGTGCAGATAGTATGATGATTGCAGTAACACAATAAAATAATAATGACAGATGTTGCAGAAATAGTACGAATTATACAAGTTTTCGGCTATATTTTCGTCTAAGCCCCCCTTCCCTATAGAATTGATAGCGGTAAGTACTTGCATCCCCGCAAAGCCCCGTGGATCTTCGGGTCACTCGGCGGATTCCCGATCATACTCGTACGAATAATGGCGCATTCGCACCGCCGGCGTCGGTTCGGGTGCGATATTACGGGAAAATAGGAATTTCTGGGAACATGAATTGATCATTGCTATTGCTTTACATATTTTTACACGTTGAGAATGAAACCCGGGTATATTCTTACCGCCTTGTTCATAAACGTCTCCTAAGCAAATCTCGAAGTATTGTTTGTCCCTTTTAGTCTTATCAATATGTTTATAAGTTCGAAAGGGACAAACAATAAAAATGGATTAAACTGCAGCCAGACCAGTAAATGGGCAGCAGCTGAGGATCCTTGTAATTTGGATGCCTTTAGGGGCATATATGTCCAACTGTCAGAAAGACAAGGAGTTATTGTCCATTGGTCAATTGACCCGAGTGTAAAAATGTCCTGATATCCAATCATTAGGTCAAAGAGCTCATCATCAGCCTATGATAGTCCACCTCTCCTATTAACTATGCATATACATACATTAGGAGTTAAATGCCCATACTCGCCACGCTGGGCAAACGGATTGGCGATCGCAATAATGTGTGTATGATGACGCTGCAGCATCAATCTTTTGTCAAATAATGGTCAGTGACACTTCAATCCCTTAGTCGATTCCTACGCACCCGCCGGAGGAATTGGAGTAGTGACAAAATATATTCTTACTGCCGTCACTATACGGCATGACGGCACGGGGTCAAAAAGCTCATTTATCTATATTTCGTTGAGTCGAATACTGGAGCAACGGCAATACAGAGCAACTGCGGTAGAAAGTGCCCGCGCTGCGGCCTGTGGCGATGACGAACTTCCAAACCAGCAATGCTATTCCCGTAGCCTTTCAATTCTTGTTCATTTTAGATACACTACACGAAGATTGTCCAAAATAGCCCTGAACTGGAAGATGACCGGCAAGCGGAAACGTGGTCGCGCTAAATTCACTTGGCACATGGGTGTGTTGGGCATGGGGTGGGATAAGGTGACCCTAACTGCCCAGGGCACCACTGTGGATACACCAGTGGAAGATACTGATTCGAGCCCTACACTCCAGCGGGTAACAGGATGGAAAGAAGAGAAGAAGACACGAAGATTGCCGTGTGGTAACGGCAATAAGAATACATTCGTCACCACCCCAACTCTTGCCACGGGTGTCGTAAGAGCCGACTAAGATTGAAGTGTCATTGACTATTCTTTGATAGAAGATTGATTATGGACAGCAGCGTCATCATAGTGGACATTACTGCGATCGCCAATCCGCTTGCCCAGCGCGGCGATTATGGGCATTTACCTCCTAATGCGTCTATACGCATAGTTAACAGGAGAGGCCTACGTCCAGCGGTGGACTGAGATAGGCTGATGATGTGCTGTGATGTGACACGAATAGGAGAAAATGGTCTTCCTGTGCATTTGTTTACCTAAACGGAAGGCTTAGGCGCTAGCTCCACGTAAGTTTCTTCATAATAATTGTAATTTTACTTCGCATGAAAGTTGCCATTTTCTGCTAATTTGTCAAAGTTTTTGCAATATATTTCACGTTGGTGGGAAATAGACACACGGCCCGTCCAATGGTAACCGATAACATTAGCCTATGGACGCTGACAATAAGAGAAATTGTATTTTTTACAATTGACACACCAGGTACGGTGAAATAGCGGCCAATAAAATAGGAGTGAAACGGAGCCGATACGAAACCGCCACAACAAACGAAATGCTTTTGATCGCGCAAATCACTAACAAAACACTCTTATCTCCAATCAAGAAGCGCTCGTGGCCTAGCGGCTGCTACGCAGCGGTCGTGAGTTCGATCCCCGGCTCGTACCAATGAGTTTTTAAAAAACTACATACGAAATATCATTTGATATTCCCAACTTTACGGTGAAGGAAGACATTGTGAGGAAACCTGCATACACCTGTGAAGAAATTCAAGGGTGTATGTGAAGTCCCTGACAAGTACTGGGCCAGCGTTGGGGCCACGCAAAATAAACACGTTTGATATCAAGTTGCGGAAAAAATGGCCAGATTACAACAACAACAATCTCCAATCAACTGGTAAACTGGTCGACAAGTCGTTACTCCAACTCTGTACCCAATAGGAATTCAGTGTTGAGAACTCAGTTTAATGGATCGAACTAGTTTCTAAGTGGTGTACGTAGCCTGTAGATGTATTGATTTAATGTGGTAACACTCCTAAGTTCAAACTCGTCTTAGATTGATCGCCCCTCTGAGTTTGTAAGCCGGATCTTATTTGTAAGGAAGATTCGATGGATCTGAAAACACATCCATCATTTATATTATTTAAAAGAAAATAAGGTCCGTCCCGCGACGGCTACTTTATTGAAGTTTATTAAGCGTATATAAATAAGACAGTTTTAAATATTTATCCATTGATTGTTACAGCAATAAACTTAAACTGACGTTTGGTAAACTTCGGTATTTTTATTATATATGTACAAGAAGAGAAAATACCAAAGTTTATCAACGCCGGAGGTGGGGTCCTATCTCCAGCTTTGGTAGATTTTAGTATTTTTTATTTGGTATATGACGTCACATCTAATATTTAAATTTATACAGCTTGTGTATTTGATACGGGCGAATGTTTTAATGGCGATTACTATCGGACCTAGGGAACCTGATAAATTTCTTTAGGAAATTTAAGTATTTTTTTCATACAAAATAATTGAGCACGCAATGTACTGCATCCAATGGTAACCACATTAATTAACGTAGACATAAGTATCTAAATGTCATACGAGTGTCATGTTAGTTGGACGACTTGGACGGCATACATTGCTACTGGGTTGCAATTTAGAAAAATCATTAACAACAAAATTTTACGAAATGATTATCTGATACGATTCGTAGGATCAGATATTATAGCTGGATTAATTATTCCCTTAATTTGGCAATGTTCATCACAATGAACATGGTCTTCGACCCACTTTTTGTATTTTTTTTCTGCTCCACTCAATGGCGAGGAGGTTAGAACGCATGATTTTTTTTTAATTTGCTTATTTAAGGGTTAAATTAATAAAACTATTTATTTGAGTTTTTCCACAAAATATAATAATTATTTATTTATTGCCTATGCAATAGGGTCAGTATCTATAGTATTGTCTCCAATTTTGTCGCACTAACAGTTAATATCTGAGCAGGCTGCAACACAATCGTTAATTGTAAACGAAACGCAGCTACCTAACTATCTTTGTCGCACTAATGAAAGAGTGACAGAGAGGGAAAACTACGATACGCTTCTAAGCGTTAGCGATTAGTAACTTGGCTAAGCATCCAACTGTACAAACTTTGACACACTGAAATTGAATTCTCAAAACGACCCACAATAACGTTATCCGTAAAGTAATTAAGTAAACAAAAATACGTTTAGAATAGCTAATTTCTGTGGATTCCTTTGTGGTTTGAGCAAATTTATTTTTAAGCGTTTGTTCCGGTAATTTTGTCGCATTTTGTTGTAGCGTAGGGAGAGAAGTAGGTCATTTTATTCTAAGGTTAAGTTAGCTGGAACCGTCGCAACGTTCGTAACGGGACGCGGGATCGGCTTAAGTTTACACGAGTTTTTTTTAATCAGTTGCCTTACTACCAAATATAATTAACGGTTAAACTCACGTGTATTTAGTTACTACGTGCGACATATCTCGAAAGATATCTCGAAAGAGATATGTCGCACTAGCCAGGTCACATGCCTACTATGCCTTGGTTTCAATTATAAAGCACTGAGCCAGTATTCAAATACACGTATATAAGTATATTTATTTATAGTTATTACAGGGTGAACGATATGTAGTACGAGTATTACCAAGTAGATTTTATTAAGTCTGTTGTCAAAGTAATAGCGGCTTATTATCGGAAATATGTTTTGGACACCGCATTGCAGTCTAAGGCACGCAAACATTTGGGTTGTAGACCGCAAACATAAAAACGAGACTGAGATTCGGCTTATAAAGCTCGTAAGAACCAAAAATGGCTGAAAACAGAATTTCACGTGTCATTTCTCCAGTGCAATGAGTTTCGGACTTTTTATCTGGTCTATTTTAAAGAGGAAGGTGAGAGCAATTAAACATGCTAGTATTAAATGCAATGAAGAAAACTATCGTATTTCCCAAAAATATGGTCAGTGACTCAATCGACTCTTATTACACCCGCGGGAAGAGTTGGAGTAATGACAAATGTATTTTTACTGCCGTCACCACACGGCCACCAACACACGAAGTAAAGTCAAAGTCAAAGTCAAAGTCAAACTATTCTTTATTCAAGTAAGCTTATTAATAAGCACTTTCGAATCGTCTGACATTATCAAGAGAGAGAAAAAGAATCTACTACTGGTTCAAACCCTACGCCGTTCCTGAGAAGAACCAGTAAGAAACTCAGGTGGACTTATTTTTTCAAAACAGTATAATAATACATCTTATTAGAAATAACATGCATTAAAGAATGTATTACATAAAAAAAAAGATTGTTATAGACATTTTTATAAAAGACAGAAATAAATAAACGATCATAATATTAAACAAAAATAATTATTATTGTAAAAGATAACCGTTCAGATGATGAACTACTTGTCGCGTTTCACTGTGGACTCGGGATGTAATTTTGTTGGAGTTTGTAATAAGTCAGGCCTAAGTTTGTTTCTGTTTAATTTGTTTTAAAGGAAATTTATGTTGAGGCCCCACTCACTTAGTTTGGAGGTTGGATGTATACAATATTAGCACTTACCTATTGAATGCTGTCCTTTTGTTATTTAATGGTAGATTTTATTACAAAGAGAGAATTTATTTAACATTTCAAGTGCGACCAGAGTGCTCACAAATATCTGAGTAGCCATATTGTTACGGCATTAGAATGCATATTTGGATAGTTAAAATTACGAGACCCTATGTGTTAGTGTTTAGTAAAACGTCCCACTTTGTCGCTTACCATAAAGACGAGTTGTCGTTGTATCTTCATATGAATAAACTGATAAAGCGGCTTTATGGCAAACGACAAAGTGGGATGAGGGTGGGAGTTTTACTAAACTCACTCACATATTGTTAAACTATAGGTACACATCAAAAAAATACTTTACAAATAGAATTAAGAAGCACTTTGTAGAAAATAATAGATTTTGAATTCATTGAATAGTGTAATAAAATGACGTCCATAAATTTAAGTTAAAACTCGTAACTGTTATTCATAAAAATAGCGACCTCTCTACTTTGCCCAAAAATTGTTTTTAGCGAGTAGTACAGGAAATGTCAACGCAAGTATTGTATCTTTTATTTTGTCCAATACATAAAAAAAAACTATTTGAGATGTAAAGGTATCTACAAGTTATAATGCGAATCTACGTCAAATGTAATCGGTTTAATGAAGCAAAATCAGAGCTGTGATCATTCTACCATAATTGTTAAAGGAAAACCTCAATAAACTAATGGCAGACTTGCGTAAAAAATATAACTATTATTAATGTAGGTGTAGGTACAAAATTCGGCCGCACTCGAGTGACATTCGACTTACCACAATTCTCGATCAGAGGCAAGTCAACCATTAGGGGGAACCAATATAATTATAATAATAGGTACAAGCCCTTCTACCTTTGTTTACCGATTTACCCCCTTAGGCTGCGTTTCCACCAGAGATGTGCGAGGATACAAATGACACCTCGCTCGAGTCATTTATAGGTGTCATTTGTATGGAAACACATCTTCGCACATCTCTGGTGGAAACGCAGCCTTATTCATAAACATTAAATATCTCTTAACTTAGCTAGCCGCTAAGCATTGTTTGTGACTTTCGCTCTTATAGACATATTGATAAGACCGAAAGGGACAAACAATACTTAGCAGCTTAAGAGATGTTAATGAATAAGGGGGTTAAACTTTAGTATGCTTAAGCGTCAAGCAGTACAATCAAAATTTTACTAAGACTTACAAAAAAACTATAATATAAAATTGATTTTAAATAATAGAAATATAATAATAATAAATAGAGATGCCTCGATAGCAAAGAGAAATTATTGTTATGGCAGGTGTCCGGACCTCTTTTCTATAGTTCCATCTCTGATCCATCCATCCTCCATCACCATAGCCCATTAGTCTTTTCCATTTCCTTCTCAATAGTCTCTATGCGCCTGCTGGGACCGGTTTATGGATATGTATTTGTGCCCGTGAATGGGTTGCAGCAGGTGTACAACACAGAAAATTTCTCCAAAGGGCCTCTACGTGGTGGATCTATATCCCCGCGCAAGCCTATTAAAAAACCGGGATTTGTAAGCCCGTGATCCTCAAGGAAATAGAGATATAAAGTCTCTAAAAGTTAGAACATTTATATTATATCTAATGATTAGTACAGAAGTAAAGGTCTTTGTCAGGATAAGGTACCTACATTATTATAATTATAACATTTGAATACAATTATATTCAGCACGTTTGGAGATGTATAGGGTCTCCAAGCGTAAATGATTGTAATTGAATGTCATGACTTCGACAAAGTACCTAATATTTTAAAGACAAACGGGTCAGACTGAGTCTGCCTGCGACAACGGGTGTAACGTCATGCCCGAAACGTCAGGATATAGTTAAACGTAAGTTTACGCGATTAAGATACGTTTGTCTTTAAAATAAGAGTGATAATCGTGAAAGTTTAAATCAATATAAAGTACCTAATAATTAAAGCTTAAATTTCTCCCATGGTGTTTTATTATTCATGTAGTCTGGTGTACTACCTATATAATAAGCTTTACATACAAGTTTACGATTTGCTTCAGCTGCTCGGGAATATAAATATACGTACTTGTCCAGCCATTGGACTCAAAAGGCCCACTCGAACGGACCTCCATTCGGCTGGAAAACTTGGGAAGCCGATATTCATGAGAATAACTAGGTTATAATCTATTTTTAAAACAGCGACGCTTGAAGGGCAACTTAAAATGAAAATGTTAAGTATCATAACTGTAATACACAGACCTTTTATGTTGTCTGTGGTCTAATATTTAAAAACTGACCAAGAGCATGTCAGCAAATAGATGTGTTTACTGGCTATCGAACTCAGGACCCCCAGTTTTGCAAGCAGGATCACTATTGAACACTCCTGAATGAAATAATATTTCATATTTCATTATTGAGTACCGACCGAGCTACGAAGCCTCTGTCATGTTGTATGTTGATCTCAATATTAGCATGGACGGTAAACAATACCTTTGCTCCCTTGTAAAACAAACAACTATTACGCGTAGGAATACGTACCGACTACAATATTACTCCAATGTAATCTTAGCTTACATTACCTTACACAGCATTTACCTACCCTAACTATTACCATAATACAACACCCCTTTGAAAGGATTAATCAAATAATTACTCAACAGTAAAGATGTCCTTTCGGGCCTGCCACACAAGCACATGCCTTGAGCTTTTAGAAAAACCTTCGGTTCTATAAGTATCTCGCTCACCTCATAGGTATGCAAAAAGAGCGAGCGAGACAGGTAAACGGCTGAAGGTTTTCCTAACATCTCACGGATTGTATAACCTTTCCACTCTGCCATTCGGACATGACTCCGCATTAATTTCTTTCATCATACATTTAAAAGGTTTACTTCGGTGTCGATTTTGGATTAAAACAGATTAAAGGTGTTTAAATATACAAAAGGACGTCATCGGTTATTTGAAGGCCGAATTAGGTTCATACATAATTATTAGATACATGCCAATACCGTTTAAGTGGGAAATGCTGAGACATCATGACGTGTAATTGTAGACTAACGAACTCGGAATTACGCAGAGTGCTGCCATCTCACCGCCCCACAGGCCCACAGTGGCAGAAAAAGTATCAGAAACCTTAAGCCCGGTTCACATGTATTAAGTTGTCAAGTAGTCAACTAAATTTTAACTTAATTTTAAGTAAGCGTTTACACGTCGTAACAGCTAAGCTCTTTAGTCGGCCCGAGATGGACGATCAACAGCGCGTTATAGTCACTAATTCAGTACTTAAATTCGTATTAAACGAGGGTTTGATTCGGCTTCCTTTATACCAAAACTAGGCATCGCCATGGCCGATACTATATCGGCAATTCCTTGTTGCTTAGCTGACTTATTTCTATAATAGGCGCTCCTTATATTCCACAAACAATCCCGTTTAATTAAGTATATTAAATTCTTCGATAAATCGGAATGTAGTATCTTCCGACCACATTGACGTTTTCAGTAAATATGGTTAGCTCACGAACATATAATCGCAACCGCTTCGCCAAACTTATACAGTTTACTAATATTTAACTAAATCGTACCTGTCCAAATGTGTCCAAAAGTGGTAAGTCACGCCTACCCACTTAACCGAAAAATAGACGGAATTCTAATCTACTTGCTTAAGTGCACACTAAATATTAACTTGTAACTTATTACTAAATTGATCGTTTACACGCTTTAAGTCACTTAAAATTTAGTTAATTACTTAACAACTTAATACGTGTGAACCGGCCTTTAGGCGACTCTTGAACCTTGACACAATGACAAGTGAAGTAATTATTGTGAAGACAAATCAAATTATTCATTAACTAAATATTTTGATACGGACACTACTTAATACTACGAGTAAAATATTTGTTGATGAATAGGTACCTAATTTGATTTGTGTTTTCTTTCACAATTACTTCAATAGATGGCAGCACCAGCCCTCTAGCTATTCTAGAAAACTGAAAAGCATTCTGATAGGACGTGCATGCATGTAGTGCTTGCCCTTAGAGTATGGTCAAAGGCGCCTGGCCGGTGGTTGCTAAGACCGAGTGGCCGAGCGGTGCAGGCATCAGCCGCAAAAGCTGAGCACGTGGGTTCGATTCCCACCTGGATGTTGGTGATCTCTGTCGTTTTTTCTTTGGTACATGACATCCAATATTTACAATGACAAGTATTGAGAAACATAGTACCTGAGTGGCCTAGGGTTGCTATTGGTTGACTGTACAGATCCCGCCTACGTAATTCCAATACCCCAAATCAAACTTCGACCTCAAAGGTCAAAGCTAACGCATATAACTTTCCTTATACATCAGAAGCCAATTTGCAAACAAAAACTTGTATTATTTCTCCGACAGCTCGGGGATACGATATTGTATTACTAAGAGCGTTATCCATAATCGATGATAATTCTATTACCTCGTATTTGATACTTTGAAGAGATGCGAATTAAGGTATTGATGGTAAAGTTTTAGGGACCAAGTTCGCTTGGATCAGCGGAAAGAGAAAGGAAAGAATTGAATATATTCTTTGTAGGCACCATCAGATACAGTAGAACCTCATTAATACAATCACGCATAATGCTGTAGAAAAATAAAAGATTACAAATTGTCTGCCAGCTTCTGTAGCCTAGTTGATAGTGACCCTGCCTACGAGGTGGGAGGTTCTGGGATCGAATCCCGCAGGACATTATTTTTTGATTAGAAATATTTGTTCCTTGGTCGTGGCTATCTATGTATTTAAGTATCTATCTATTATATAGATCCTGGCTTGGTACCCACATTACAAGTCTGAATTGAGCTTACCTTGGGATTGAGATTTGTGTAAGATGTCTCAAGACATGTTTTTAAGTATTTATTTAGGTAGGTATCTAATTTTCTAAGAAAATTAATGTAATTAAGTTCTTTGGGCGTACGTCATTCAATTTTAACCCGTATTGAATACACATCCAGTGTTTGATTTATATTTAAGCTCACAAAATACTAAGGTTTAAGCGAAATTCAAAATTATTATAACATTTTTTACCGCAATTCCCACACAACTTTGAATCTAATAATTCGACCACGAAACGCATAGGTATATCTTAAGCACACTATGATTTATTATAATATATATTTTATAATACGTAACACTTATCCGACTGTCTGTATGTCTGTTTGTCTTATAAGTGCTGAAGTTAAAATGTATACCATGGCACATAATCGTACCTAATAATAAGTTATTCAAATAAGAGAGTACAGCGGCTATAGGAATAAGACATATTAAAATGACCGATAATAGTTATTTGTTATACAAGGGTGCAAAGTTGTATTTTACCTGCGAGTATGACAATGAAACACGAGCAAGCGAAAGAGCTGAGCGCAGCGAGTGTTTTAACATACGAGAAGTAAAATACATTCGCACCCGTGTGTAACACAAAACTTTTCCCCTCACTATAGCGATGCATCATGTATTTAATGCAAGATTTTGTCGCTGTAAACTTAGCACGAAAAAGTAAACGCAGCACGATTTTAACACATTCCTGTAGTTGCACACTAACGCCAATGCATTACTAAATCATTCTCATTCATTATTTTTACAACATTATTACGGAACACTCTGAAAGTTGTTTAGTTTACTATTTTTATGCGTGTTCGAGTCGGTAAATAAAGATTATAACCTATAATATTCATTGACAATGTTGACGTTGATATTTTCTGCGTTTTGTGATTGCATCTAGTCATCGTATCATCATTCACTAAAACAATTGTTACTTACGGAATTTTAGGATTTATGTGTTAAAATCATCATCATCATTATTAAGAGGGCCCGGCCCTCTGTCGCTGCAGCGTTCTCCATTCAAGCCTATTTTGGGCTCTTGTCTTTACTTCCTGGTACGTCTGACTACAGGACCATTCTTTTATCTGTGTCATATATGGCACTCTGGGTCTTCCTCTACCTCTTTTTCCCTCGATTTTTCCTTTGGAGATGGAAAAGTGGGCGTTCTCTTGGGACTCTTGGGAGACAGATAATACATGTGATCCATCTTATAGGTACAAGAAATATTATACTGTTTAGTATTATTTAATGGCTCTGGAGTATTTTTTTGTATTGACAGTAGCTTGATATTCCGTTGTTATGTAGGGAAATAAAAGGTAAATGAATTAGTACGATCATGCAGACGATGGGAAACTAAACTTTGTAGGCTGCGTAGGTATCATCACCAGCCTATGATAGTCCACTGCTGGACGTAGGCCGCACCTTTTAATTATGGGTACGGACGCATTAGGAGGTAAATGCTCATAATCGTCACGCTGGGCAAGCGGATTGGCGATCGCAGTAATGTGTCCACTATGATGACGTTCTGCTCATCATCAATTTTTTATCAAATAATGGTCAGTGACACTTCAATTCCTTAGTCGACTCTTACGACACCCGCACCCTTCTCCGAGTTGGGGTGGTGACAAATGTATTCTTACTGCCGTCACCACACGGCCAACTACTGGACTGATACTGCGTAGGTATATCTGAGATATAAAGCGTCCAAAATTTGGTTTCCGGGCATGTATGTTACTTGATATGTCCGAGGAATATGAACTGATGTTTTCTTTTTTATCAAACGGGTATAGTTTTGAGGTGGTTCAATCGAGGTCTGATGATGGGATCCTGGAGAAATCCGTTGAAGAAACTTTTACTATTTCACTATGGATTTGAGACAACCAAAAAATCTCAAACAATCTCCTAATTATGAACCTCTGGAACGCCGCTGTCATAAATTTGCTTGTTGATTAATTATTTTTCTCAAACTTGCTACGGAATGTTGATGTTATTTACTTTAAATGAAACCCGAAAATACTATGTATCCGGTGTCATATGCTAAGATGATATGTAAAGAGATTTCATGTATTTATTTCACACCTAGGACTGCAAACAAACTGTCTTTTGTTTTGAAACGTCAAATTGTGACACTAGGTCTTGACATTCAGCCACAGAAAAAAAAAATAACCTAAGAACTAATGTCTATACCACCGGGTAAAAGGATACCTCAAACAGATTTAAAAAAAAATTAGGCGCGAATGTTTTTTTTTTATGTTTTACGATACTGTACAATTGGTTTATTTACAAATTGAATAGTATGGTTCGCCGAAATCAGTTCGTTTTATTTCATGGCAAGTTTGAGAAAAGCACTATACAAATCTCGGCAAGAAACAGGGTTACAGGCCGCGTATTTCTATCTGGCCTCAGTTCCTTCGGCCAGATATATCTACTTGGCCTGTAACCCTTCGTTTCCTGTCCTCTATAGTAATGTACTATTATGTTATAGTCCAAATGGCTTGTGACAGATCTGTCACTAGGCAGTCCAGGGGTTAATAGATATTTTATATCAATTATGGCCCAATTAACTTGCTATTTATTTAGTTGTTTTTTTCGCGATATCTTGGTTGTCTCGAATTCATTGTGAAAGTAGCTCCACGTAACCATCTCTAGTACCCAGTTCAGTTAACTAACGTGAGACTCAAACATATTAAAATATTATAATGTACGTGTCGGGCTTTGGCCGAGAGTGCTCCGGATGAGGACCCTCTTAATGGGTCGAAGCATGTCGAGCAATCATTAGTTCACTCTTGCCTCATGACCCAGATGTCACCCTGTATAGGCGCGAGCAATAATATGTATAGTTGAATTATCGAGAAGATGGAATTGCATATGTAGTGGTATCGCGTATTTACAATGTATTGTGTGCTATTGTGTGTGTTTTATCGACTCATGTATTGGCATTATTCGACTAATAGTAAACCTAAATGTAAAGACACAAGGTTCACTTTAAAAGTGTTGCTTTAGTAACACGACTACAAATGCAATTCCATCTTCTCGATAATTCAACTATAAAGGACAGAGGATGATATGTCAAAATCCTTCATTAATTTTGTTCCTTACCAATAACATCTTTATCCATCATATGAAACATATCGATCAAATCCAGACCCAATTCGAATATTGAAATGGAAACCGTCGTTAGTCCGATCTTCCATTCACCATGCTTCCCAAACTTATAATCCAGTTTAATTAAGAACCCTGTCCTTACACAGCCCTTATAACACCTAAGGTCATGTGAGGCTGGTTTATGGTAACGGAACTGGTCTTAACTGCTCCATTTGTGGAGTAACTTGATCAATGCGGGTGCTTTAATCGAAGTTAGCTCTTGAGGTTTCATAGCTTAGCTGTGGACAGATAGATTACTTTAAAAGAATATCATTATAATCACCAAATTGAAATAAAAACCGACTTTAACTGACTTACTCCAAGATCCTATCATCATATCTCAACTTGGTGCCAACGAGTCCACCTCGGTTTCTTTTGAAGTAATTTAAAATATTGGCCGTGTGGTGACGGCAGTAAGAATACATTTGTCACCATCCCGACTCAGGGACTAAGGGATTGCAGTGTCACTGACCATTTTATGATAACGATTGATGACAGCGACATTATAGTGGACACATTGCTGCGATCGCCAATCCACTTGCCCAGCGTGGCGATTATGGGCATTTGCCTCCTAATGCGTCTATACGCATAGTAAGGTAATAGGAGAGGCCTGCGTCCAGCAGTGGACTATCATAGGATGATGATGTGATGTAAAATAAGAATTATCGAAATCGGTAGGCGTGATATTGAGTTATTCGTTCATTTGACATCATCATCATCATATTAGCCGAAAGACGTCCGCTGCTGAACATAGGCCTCCCCCAAAGATTGCCACAATGACCGGTCCTGTGCCACCCGCATCCAGCGGACTCCTGCGACCTTCACCAGGTCATCAGTCCACCTTGTGGGGGGCCTACCCACGCTGGGCCTTCCGGTACGTGACCGCCACTCGCCATTTGTCATGCACATGCTTAATACAAATTGAGAAAACTGAGGATGTGGCTTCAAATCCCACCTACGGCGTTAGTAAGCTTCGGTATTTTTTCTTTGGTAAATGTCATCCAAGAGCCGATGGCGATGGAGCAGACGAGTCTTGGAGTGGAGACCGCGAACGACCCGCCCGGTGGGCCGCCCTCCCAGATGGACCGACGATCTAAAGAAAGTGGCGGGAAGTGGTTGGATGCGGAGAGCTGAGGACCGAGTATGGTGGCGAATTGGGGAAAGCCTATGTCCAGCAGTGGATGACTATGGGCTGATGATGATGATGATGAAATGTCATCTAACATTTAAATTTTGTACTCCTCAGATTACCTAGAAATGCACCATCTGTACATGTTCCAGTAGTCCAGCAGTAAAAATACATTTTCACCACCCTCACTCTTCCCGCGGGTATCGTAAAAGCCGACTAAGGGATTGAAGTGTCACTGACCAATCTTTTATAGAAGATTGATGATGGGCAGCAGCGTCATCATAGTAGACGAATTACTGCGAGCGCCAACCCGCTTGCCCAGCGTGGCCATTATGAACATTTACCTCCTAATGCGTCTATACGCATAGTTAATCGGAGAGGCCTACGTCCAGCAGTGGACTGATATAGGCTGATGATGTGATGTATAAATAAATAAATAATAATAAATAAATAAATATCTTGGGACATCTTACACAAATCGACCTAGTCCCACGGTAAGCTCAATTAAGGCTTGTGATGTGGGCACCAGGCGATGATATATATATTATATAATAGATAGATACATATAGATACTTAAATACATAGACAGCCATGACCAATTGACCAAGGAACAAATATTTGTGATAAATAAATACCTACACAAATAATGCCCTCGCCGGGATTCGAACCCGGACCCTCCAGCTTCGTAGGCAGGGTCACTACCAACTAGGCTATGGAGGCTGACAATGTATGATGTGCACCATCTTATTTCATAATTCTGTAGTTCAACTAGTGCATTAGGCGGTCGTGGATAATTAACGCGTGTTTACAATGTGTGGATCGAGGGCATCAATCACCTGATATTGGGGGTTAGGGGGTTGAGGGGTCGGACCTCTCGATGTAGCTTCTTGTACGAGTATGGTAGATTCGTTTATTACATCATTCTGTGTGTGAGCTTTGCTTTTTTTGTAATATCATGCCATATTCTTATAAATAGATAAATTATCGAATTGCTTGGAATTGTGTGTTTACAATGTAACACAATTATTCTGTTCGCAGTTCTGGAGCCGGCAGGCTTAGCCCGTGATGACGGGAAAAGGCCGGACGGGATGACCCTCGTACCCTGGAAGATGGGACGGCCGCTAGTTTGGGATGCCACCTGCGTGGATACCCTGGCGCCGTCCCATCTTCCGGGGACGTCAATTAGAGCTGGTGCCGCCGCTGATGGGGCGGAACACCTCAAGCGGCGCAAATATGCAGTTATCGACCCAGGCTGTATGTTTGAGCCGTTTGGGGTGGAAACCCTCGGGCCGTGGGGACGTGGTGCTCACAGCATTTACAAAGAGCTCTCAAAGCGCCTGGTGGAGGCGACGGGTGACAGGAGGGCTGGTTGTTACCTTGCGCAACGTATTGGCATTGCCGTCCAACGCGGCAATGCCGCCAGCCTTCTTGGCACCCTGCCGCAAGGCACTGAGCTTGAGCCCGTTTTTAGGGTTCCGTAGCCAAAATGGCAAAAACGGAACCCTTATAGATTCGTCATGTCCGTCTGTCCGTCTGTCCGTCTGTCACAGCCGATTTACTCGGAAACTATAAATGCTACAGTAACGAAATTTGGTAAGGATATGTGTTGTATGAACCGCTATAGAATTATGATACTAAATTGTAAAAAAAGCCATTGGGGTGGGGGTCCTCCATACATGTAACTGAGGGATAGAAAATTTTTTTTAGTTGTATATAAGCGTGTGGGGTATTAATAGAAAGGTCTTTGAAATTGATATGAAGGTTTATACATCTTATTTTTACTTAAGAAAATCGTTTTCGAGATATCAACTCTCAAAGTCTGAAAAATGTGTCCCCCCCCTCTATTTTTTAAACTACGCGATATAAAATTCTGAAAAAAATATATGTTACGCACATTAATAAACTCTATCAACGATTTTTGGTTTGATTAAATTATCTCCTATAGTTTTTGAGGTAGGTTGATTTAACTGTATGTTTTTAATAATAAATTGATAATGGTACGGAACCCTTCGCGCGCGAGTCTGACTCGCACTTGGCCGGTTTTTTATTTATAAATTTAATTTAAATTTATACTTCTTTTTGTAATGTTTTTCAGTAATTTTTAGGTTTATGTAGATTTTAGATCTAGTTTTTTTTTTTTTTTACCTAGTTTTAACTTTGATGTAGTAGTTAGCTCGTTGGTAAATAAAAGCCTCATTATTCTGTGGTATTGCCACTGACCATTATTTGTTAAAAGATTGATGATGGGCAGCAGCGTCATCATAGTGGACACATTACTGCGATTGCCAATCCGCTTGCCCTGCGCTTGCTATGGGCATTTGCCTCCTAATGCGTCTATACGCATAGTTAATAGGAGAGGCCTACTACCAGCAATGGACTATCATAGGCTGATGATGATGATGCTTGTTTGTTACCTACAGTATTTGTAACCCGCTTCAAAAAGGTGGAGATTCCAAATTCGACAAATATCTTAGGGTTAGGAATCCTTATAGTTTCGCCAGGTTCGTCTGTCCGTCTGTCTGTCCGCAGCATAGCTCAGTGGCCGTTAGTACTAGAAATTGACAATTTGGTACAGATATGTATAGACATAATTAATCACGCCGACAAAATTGTAGAAAAATAATTATAAACTTAAAATTTTATAAAAATGTAAAAATTCGACCTAAATCACCGGATGGCATTGGTTCGGTTCTTTTAATTATACTTTGATTACAACAACTGAAGATTTCCCAAAATTAATACAGTTCTTAAACAGCCGGCAGCTGAGACAAATGGTTTTTAATGGCAACAAAACAAGATTATTCTGATTTGGAGACATTTCTGTAATGAACTTAAAAGGAAGGGAGCGAGAGTTATGATCTAATGGGGTTTTGAATAGCCATTTTCCAAATTCAAAACAGCTTAAAAATATTGTTGGAGATTTTTGATACTTCGAAATATTTTCTTAGGGCCATATTTAATTCAACATTATCATCAGCCTATGTTAGTCTACTGCTATGCGTACGCATTAGGAGGTAAATGCCCATAATCGCCACGTTGGGCAAACGGGTTGGCGATCGCAGTAATGTGTGCACTATTTTGACATTGATGACTCTGCTATCCACCATCAATCTTCTATTAAAGAATGGTCAGTGACACTTACATCCCTTAGTCGACTATTACGACACCCGCGGGAAGAGTTGGGGCATAATTAAAATAATTATATTTTTTTAAAATAAAAAAAAATCCGAAGTCCGATAGAAACCGAGATGGGATTTGAACCCACGTTCTCAGCTTTTGCGGCTGCCTTATGCCTAAACCACTCGGCCACTCCATGTAAGTAGGTACATAGTAGTGCTAAAAACACAAAAAAGGATTTTACGAAACAATTTGAGTTTT
This sequence comes from Thaumatotibia leucotreta, assembly GCA_025490895.1. NCBI lineage: Eukaryota > Metazoa > Arthropoda > Insecta > Lepidoptera > Tortricidae > Thaumatotibia > Thaumatotibia leucotreta. The sequence continues at coordinate 62,926 of JALPQI010002452.1, forward strand.
TCCACAAAAATAAAAACAATCTTAATTAGTGCGGGTACTTCGAAAAACCCGCGCAGCTCGAAGGTGTCGATACATTCTCTCGCCAGTCTGCCTGCAACCATGGGTGTAACGTCATGCCCGAAACGTCAGGATATAATTAAACGTAAGTTTACGGGATTAAGACCTGTTTGTCTTTAAAATATGAATCTTAATGATTTCATAGCCACGTAAGTCACCTTCACATTTATAAATATTTTTTATTTCGTTTTTGTTGCGAAAAGAAATAAAAATAATCAGTTTCTAACTTTGAATCCTCCGATGCAATAACTCGTTTTTACACCTCAAAGACAAATACAGAACAATATGTGGGTGAATCAACGGTTTTTGTCTGTTATTGCCATGGTTACCGTCACCTGAATCACGCCGATTTTATACAAAATTAAGCAATTTACTTAAACTACGCAAACATAATAAGCCCTAATATTTTTAAAAAGTCCTACTTTAATGGGCCACCTACAATACAAACATGGATTAGATGCATGTTTGCATTATTTAAGTAGCATAATTTTGCATAAAACCAGCGTTACTCAGGTGACCGTAATCATGGTAATAAGATACAAAAAAAGTTGATTCACTCATAATAATTTATTATCTACGTCCATATCATAATTATCCTATTATATATTCAGAAGCGATAATGACCTATATTAAGAAACCGGTGTCTGTGGCTGTATCATAATGTTAACATTAAAGTATCGGTGTCAGTACATTAATGTTAACATTATAAAGTCAACTTCTTTTTGTTTATTTTTTTTAGTACATATTTATTGTTGGATATTCTTACACAAATTGAGTTATTTCAACTGATTTAAATTGTTATAGTTAGAGATACCTATTTTACTTAGTGGATATCAATGTAAATATAGGTAAATTATCATTCTAAATTTATGATAAAAAGTTATGTATGTGACTGTATAATTCGTCTACGGCTCGTTTCATAAAACCACACTCATGTTTAATGCCTCTTACTATGCGCCAGCCATATAAATAACTATTTCAATACGGCTTTAATAATAATAGTCTTCATCAATCTCCACTGCAGTAGAATGAGAATGTACTAGAATGGCGATAGATTAAAGCAAATTAATTGCATAATGCATTTAAGCTCAGGCTCCAATCGGTTTCCATTTGAATAACTAACTCCAGCGTTAGTAAACTTCGGTATTTTTTCTTTGGTAAATGTCATCGAAGAGCCGATGGCCGATGGAGCAGACGAGTCTTGGAGTGGAGACTGCGAACGACCCGCCCGGTGGGCCGCCCTCCCAGATGGACCGACGATCTAAAGAAAGCGGCGGAAAGTGGTTGGATGCGGAGAGCTGAGCACCGAGTATGGTGGCGTGAATTGGGGAAAGCCTATGTCCAGCAGTGGATGACTATGGGCTGATGATGATGATGATGAAATGTCATCTAACATTTAAATTTTGTACTCCTCAGATTACCTAGAAATGCACCATCTGTACATGTTCCAGTAGTCCAGCAGTAAAAATACATTTTCACCACCCCCACTCTTCCCGCGGGTGTCGTAAAAGCCGACTAAGGGATTGAAGCGTCACTGACCAATCTTTTATAGAAGATTGATGATGGGCAGCAGCGTCATCATAGTAGACGAATTACTGCGAGCGCCAACCCGCTTGCCCAGCGTGGCCATTATGAACATTTACCTCCTAATGCGTCTATACGCATAGTTAATCGGAGAGACCTACGTCCAGCAGTAGACTGATATATGCTGATGATAATAATAATAATAAAATACTTTATTGCACACTACAAAATTTTGATAACAATAAGAACATTACATAATTTGATATAGTAGGTAGCAACAGGCGGACTTATCGCTAACAAGCGATCTCTTCCAGACAACCTTCGGAAAGCGAGACAATGAATGTAATTAAGTTTACGGGCGGTGCAAAAACGAAACAAAGGAAAACTAAGGAATAACTATCTAATCTAATAATATCGAAAAATACATTACATTAAGATAAAATACATAAACTACACAGATAAGAAATATTATACCAATAAATAGATGATGATGTGATGTATAAATAAATAAATAATAATAAATAAATAAATATCTTGGGACATCTTACACAAATCGACCTAGTCCCACGGTAAGCTCAATTAAGGCTTGTGATGTGGGCACCAGGCGACGATATATACAGGGTGTGGCCTGTAACAGGAGCAAAAAATCAAATGGAAGACTCCTCTAACTGCCTCTAGTTATTCGCAAAAGGTTCCAGTGTTTTAAAGTTATCCATTAAGGAGAAACAGTATGTTAAAGTTACGACCTATGAGTGATGTATCTAGGTATCACAACATTGTACGTTATTAATGATTAAACATATTGGTAGTTCAGTGGACATAAAACTAAATGAGCTAAAAAGTTTTTTTTAACTCATGGTTTTTTAACTGGTTTAGCAAAAAAAATTTTTTTTTTTGTATTACACCGATTTAACTTTTTTGGTATAAGTCGACTACAGTAAAACTACATAAAAAAAGGAAAAAAAAAGGTTTTTTTTTTTGCAAAAATTTTTTTTTTTAAGTTTTAACTATTAAATTATGACTATTTATTGGGTTATTAGTGTACCGTTTCATTTTTTGCTCCTATTACAGGCCACACCCTGTATAATAGATAGATACATGTAGATACTTAAATACATAGACAGCCATGACCAAGGAACAGATATTTGTGATAAATAAATACACAAATAATGCCCTCGCCGGGATTCGAACCCGGACCCTCCAGCTTCGTAGGCAGGGTCACTACCAACTAGGCTATGGAGGCTGACAATGTATGATGTGCACCATCTTATTTCATAATTCTGTAGTTCAACTAGTGCATTAGGCGGTCGTGGATAATTAACGCGTGTTTACAATGTGTGGATCGAGGGCATCAATCACCTGATATTGGGGGTTAGGGGGTTGAGGGGTCGGACCTCTCGATGTAGCTTCTTGTACGAGTATGGTAGATTCGTTTATTACATCATTCTGTGTGTGAGCTTTGCTTTTTTTGTAATATCATGCCATATTCTTATAAATAGATAAATTATCGAATTGCTTGGAATTGTGTGTTTACAATGTAACACAATTATTCTGTGGTATTGCCACTGACCATTATTTGTTAAAAGATTGATGATGGGCAGCAGCGTCATCATAGTGGACACATTACTGCGATTGCCAATCCGCTTGCCCTGCGCTTGCTATGGGCATTTGCCTCCTAATGCGTCTATACGCATAGTTAATAGGAGAGGCCTACTACCAGCAGTGGACTATCATAGGCTGATGATGATGATGCTTGTTTGTTACCTACAGTATTTGTAACCCGCTTCAAAAAGGTGGAGATTCCAAATTCGACAAATATCTTAGGGTTAGGAATCCTTATAGTTTCGCCAGGTTCGTCTGTCCGTCTGTCTGTCCGCAGCATAGCTCAGTGGCCGTTAGTACTAGAAATTGACAATTTGGTACAGATATGTATAGACATAATTAATCACGCCGACAAAATTGTAGAAAAATAATTATAAACTTAAAATTTTATAAAATGTAAAAATTCGACCTAAATCTCCGGATGGCATTGGTTCGGTTCTTTTAATTATACTTTGATTACAACAACTGAAGATTTCCCAAAATTAATACAGTTCTTAAACAGCCGGCAGCTGAGACAAATGGTTTTTAATGGCAACAAAACAAGATTATTCTGATTTGGAGACATTTCTGTAATGAACTTAAAAGGAAGGGAGCGAGAGTTATGATCTAATGGGGTTTTGAATAGCCATTTTCCAAATTCAAAACAGCTTAAAAATATTGTTGGAGATTTTTGATACTTCGAAATATTTTCTTAGGGCCATATTTAATTCAACATTATCATCAGCCTATGTTAGTCCACTGCTATGCGTACGCATTAGGAGGTAAATGCCCATAATCGCCACGTTGGGCAAACGGGTTGGCGATCGCAGTAATGTGTGCACTATTTTGACATTGATGACTCTGCTATCCACCATCAATCTTCTATTAAAGAATGGTCAGTGACACTTACATCCCTTAGTCGACTATTACGACACCCGCGGGAAGAGTTGGGGCATAATTAATATAATTATATTTATTTTAAATAAAAAAAAATCCGAAGTCCGATAGAAACCGAGATGGGATTTGAACCCACGTTCTCAGCTTTTGCGGCTGCCTTATGCCTAAACCACTCGGCCACTCCATGTAAGTAGGTACATAGTAGTGCTAAAAACACAAAAAAGGATTTTACGAAACAATTTGAGTTTTTCCACAAAAATAAAAACAATCTTAATTAGTGCGGGTAGTTCGAAAAACCCGCGCAGCTCGAAGGTGTCGATACATTCTCTCGCCAGTCTGCCTGCAACCATGGGTGTAACGTCATGCCCGAAACGTCAGGATATAATTAAACGTAAGTTTACGGGATTAAGACCTGTTTGTCTTTAAAATATGAATCTTAATTATTTCATAGCCACGTAAGTCACCTTCACATTTATAAATATTTTTTATTTCGTTTTTGTTGCGAAAAGAAATAAAAATAATCAGTTTCTAACTTTGAATCCTCCGATGCAATAACTCGTTTTTACACCTCAAAGACAAATACAGAACAATATGTGGGTGAATCAACGGTTTTTGTCTGTTATTGCCATGGTTACCGTCACCTGAGTCACGCCGGTTTTATACAAAATTAAGCAATTTACTTAAACTATGCAAACATAATAAGCCCTAATATTTTAAAAAAGTCCTACTTTAATGGGCCACCTACAAACATGGATTAGATGCATGTTTGCATTATTTAAGTAGCATAATTTTGCATAAAACCAGCGTTACTCAGGTGACCGTAATCATGGTATTAAATACAAAAAAAGTTGATTCACTCATAATAATTTATTATCTACGTCCATATCATAATTATCTTATTATATATTCAGAAGCGGTAATGTAATGATAATGACCTATATTAAGAAACCGGTGTCTGTGGCTGTATCATAATGTTAACATTAAAGTATCGGTGTCAGTACATTAATGTTAACATTATAAAGTCAACTTCTTTTTGTTTATTTTTTTCAGTACATATTTATTGTAGGATATTCTTACACAAATTGAGTTATTTCAACTGATTTAAATTGTTATAGTTAGAGATACCTATTTTACTTAGTGGATATCAATGTAAATATAGGTAAATTATCATTCTAAATTTATGATAAAAAGTTATGTATGTGACTGTATAATTCGTCTACGGCTCGTTTCATAAAACCACACTCATGTTTAATGCCTCTTACTATGCACCAGCTATATAAATAACTATTTCAATACGGCTTTAATAATAATAGTCTTCATCAATCTCCACTGCAGTAGAATGAGAATGTACTAGAATGGCGATAGATTAAAGCAAATTAATTGCATAATGCATTTAAGCTCAGGCTCCAATCGGTTTCCATTTGAATAACTAACTATCGAGATTCTCTTTAGTGGTAGTTGTGTCCGATAAAGTCGTCATTGTCAATTGTCTCTGAGGATAAAGCCGCATTAATATAGGGTGTTCTTTTTCTTATGCTTTAGTCAGGTTACTTCTGCTTTCAATAGAAGTTCGCTGGGTGCTTAGACAAGTTGCCAATCGCTAACGCTTAATCGTCAATCGTAAACGAAAGGCAGCTACGTAAAACTACGATACGCTACTAAGCGTTAGCGATTGGCAACTTGCCTTAGAATCTTGGTACCTATTTATATTGTCTTTTGTTATTTTCGTTTTCATGGGCACATAATAAATGAAATAGAACCTTGAGAATAACATAAGAGTGACTGACGACTACAAGTCAAGTGAAATAAGGTTTGCGATACATTTGTTCAATTTAATTAATAATTTTCTAGCTGTCGACTAAGGGATTGAAGTGTCACTGACCATTTTTTATAACGATTGATGATGAGCAGCAGCGTCATAGTAGACACATTACTGCGATCGCCAATCCGCTTGCCCAGCGTGGTGATTATGGGCATTTACCTGCTAATGCGTCTATACGCATATTTTAATAGGAGAGGCCTTCGTCCAGCATTGGACTATCATAGGCTGATGATGAGATGTGATGACTGATGTGTCATATTGGTACTGAGCGCGACGACAACGCTACATGGCCGTGGTAACAATAACTGTCAAAGGAGAAATAAGTTAACAACGTAATCAATTAATCATTTAAGTTGAATCTTATTAAATTTTACTTACTTACTCCGCTGGCTCAGCGACCCAAAATGGATCTTGGCCTCCAATACGAGTTGGAGCCAATGCGCCCGGTTCTGTGCGATCTCCTCCCAGTTCACTGCATTCAGGGCGCGCAGGTCCTTCTCCGTAGGTTATTAAATACTAAATCAAAATATTCTGGACGATATTCATATTGTCAACAATATAAACACTAATAGTACTTGTCACTAAAATGGGGGTGCGTACCAATACCCCTGAAATTATTTTTCTATTGGAGACTCAAAAGAAAAGCAAGTATATGGTGGCTGGGAATGTACCTACTTGAAGTTCAAGACATTCAACGAAGCCACATGACCTATGTACTCAAAGTTCTAGTGACTCGCCAGGCCTCTGTTACGGCGATGGGATACAACAACCATGACCTTAAGCAGATTTCTATGTTTTGATGCCGTTAAAAAAGGGGAAGGAGGACAGTACAAAGTAATTCGCCATAAGTCTTAAATGAGGGTTTTCGATGCTAGGGTCGGCGTCGTGTCCAAACAACTGTCAGATTCATTCTATTCATAGGTACTGGTTATAAAATATTGAAATTCTTTTTTATTTGGAAGTTTATTGATTATGTAATGGTTCACGACTAATAAGCGGTCATCGAACTAAAGATTGAGCTCTAAAACAGGCGCTCAAAGTCACTGATACGAAAATAATTACTGGAACTTTGTTCATTTCATGGGAATTGTCATGAAACTGTTTTTTTTATTTATTTTAGTAAACAATATTCCTAAAGTAATGGTTTTAAGAATAAATAAACCTAAAAATTGTATTGAAAATTAAATGCGCGTATTTATTTTGACAGTTCCTTAGGCCTTCCTCACAGTGCTGCCATCTCACCGCCCCATAGTGGCAGAAAAAGTATTAAAGCCCTCATTGAATACCAAATTACAGTGACTAATTTTTACTTCAACGATCCACTGTTTTATTTCTTTATGTTTATTTACATCATGCTGTTGGAAATCGGAAAAAATACAGGCGCAATTAATTTTTGTGTTATTAAATACAATCAGCGACAGCTATATTTTTCTATTTTTATCTAAAAGTATGAAAGTTACGTGTACTGTAAACTCTATACAAAACCATGCGATTTACAGCGTTTGACAACTCATATATATCTAAAGCAAAAAGTGTACATTTTAGCCGCAGCGAGCACTATGATTGTTTTTGGTACCACTACCCGCTTTGCACGGTGCCAATAAACAAATTGTTAATAAAGCCGACCAAATTGTCCACACAAATACCAAATTAAACCTCACCCTTTATTGTCAGCCTCCGTAGCCTAGTTGGTAGTGACCCTGCCTACGAAGCTGGAGGTTCCGGGTTCGAATCCCGGCGAGGGCATTATTTGTGTATTTATTTATCTCAAATATTTGTTCCTTGGTCATGGTTGTCTATGTATTTAAGTATCTATATGTATCTATCTATTATATATATCGTCACCTGGTACCCACATCACAAGCCTTAATTGAGCTTACCGTTGGACTAGGTTGATTTGTGTAAGATGTCCCAAGATATTTATTTATTTATTTATTTATACAGTAACCTGAAGAGCCTCGTCTTAGAAATCTCTAGAGCTCGTTAGTATGAATATTCTATGGAAATTAAACGTATTCAGCCATTTTGTCGCTCAATGGGTCTAATGGACCCGATGCAGGTAAGTCTTTTGTGGGCTGAGTACTAGCTTAATTGAATTTTATCGGGTCTCATTTGAATTCATTGAAAATCGTTGCTTTGTTCAGGGGTTGTGATTTTTAGAGCGTAATGTGTCGTTGGCGAGTGGCTAAAATTCTAAAGGCAAATAAAGATAAGGTGCCGATGGAAAATATCAAATATCAAAATGGAATAACATAAACAAACCGACCTAATCCAACGGAAACTATTAGTAGCCGTGTGTTATGGGCAGAGATTGGAAAAATGTGCGTCATTGTTCGCAATAATATGGACATGACTCCAACATTGATTAGTAATTAAACGAATTTATTCTTGAAATTTGATTTCGTCGCTTTAAGGTGACTATTTACAAAGGATTTTTACCGGTGTCAAAAAGGTAATTTCCTGGAAATGATTAAATGATTAATTATTCAATCAACTTTAGAGTCATGTCCACATTATTACGAACAATGACGCACATTTTTCCGATCCCTGGTTATGGGTTTTCATCATCATATCAGCCGAAAGACGTTCACTGCTGAACATAGGTCTCCCACAGAATGCCACAATGACCGGTCCTGCGCCACCCGCATCCAGCGGACTCCTGCAACCTTCACCAGGTCATCAGAATGTGATCTGTTCGCAAACCGATGGGCAAATGTGTGTAGCATATATATTATATGTCTGAAGTACTGCGAGGTAATTGATGATAGTGGTATATTATAATGATATTATATAATATTGTGTAATTTAAATTGTACATTGTTTTAGTTTATACTATCATACTGTATATTTTTTGTTTGAATAAATAATAATAACAAATAATCAGTCCACCTTATGGGGGGCCTACCCACGCTACGCCTTCCCGCACGTAGCCGCCACTCGAGAACCTTCGAGAACATTTTGGGAAATGTTCCAAAATGGTGGATCTTGGTCAGTATCATTGACTCTACCGGCTAACCAATTATGATGAATATCGAAAACGTGATCGGAATGTACAAACATTTTGAGAAGTGCTGACTTAATAACCATTTAGTATTAAGAAAATAATTACTTACTTATTACAAGAATGTAGTAAAATAGGTACCAAGTTCATCCAATATCTAAAGAATACTGAATTGCTTCATGAATTTCTAAAGAAGTGAGAATGAAAATAAAACGAATGAAGTGGATATTTTACTTTGCAGACAATTTAGCGGGAGACGTGTTAGTTGCCAATATATTATTGATGTGTTGGGAAAAGTTATACTTTCGTCTGATAAATTATATTGACATTACATGAATGAGCGACGTTTCAGGTTAGCTTTAGTGTTTAGCTAAAATATTAATATATTATGGCTACTCGCCCGAAAATGGCAATAAGTTTATCATTTTTCTGAGAAATATGAATGTTTACATTTCGCTAGATAGGCAAGGTTACAAAATGATATAATCCATTAATGGGCGGATTTATATTTTGTTGTAGTTTTTAAAAAAATATCCAAATTTGGACTTTTTTACAGTTTTTCTACTCGGAATCACGAGCTCTTTCGATCCTGATAGAAATAAAAAAGTGTCCCAAAAAAGTCCATTGAGTTACTATTTTTCATACACTTTCTTCGATCATAACACAGTGGAAGACAAAAAAATGTATGGAATTCTTGGGACACTTTTTTCTGCTAATGATTAATGATGATCGAAGGAGCTCGAGATTCTGAGTAGAAAAAATATGAAAATATCCAAATTTGGAAAATTTGAAAAAACTTCAACAAATTAAAAATCGGCCCTAATAAGATGTACAAATTTTTCCGCGAATAGTCATACCGTAATGTCGAACTGTCCCGATATGTACCGGGTTATTCCCACCTTCAAAATCATTGACTTTTTTTTGTTATAGGGTTATTCCCTCCTGTTACCACCCATCTGACACCAGTAGTAACAACTGGGATTTTTTTCCCCACTAGTTACCACTAGAGTTCTTGGGAAAAAGAAATCCCAGGAATTTCAATTTCTAGTTGTTCTCATTGGTAATTGGGGAAAAATCCCATTTCTTACCACTGGACAGGTGTCAGATGGGTGGTAACAGGAGGGAATAACCTATACCAAAAAAAATCAATGATTCATCTTAAAAAGCTAAATCTAAAAGTTACTTTAGTTATACTAAGGTTAGGTGTATAGAAGTGTGTAATTGTGTAAATTGGGTATTCAGTAGCGCAATTTGTCCGCAACATCCTTGTTGTAACGTAGAACTGTCCGAAAAAGTGGGAAATAGTCAATGGTTTCTTTCTATCAGAAAGCTAAACGAATCTGTCATAAAAAGTGAAAATATTTAGAAGCCTGTATATAAGCAATCTCAAAAAAATGCAATAGTAGCCGTACCATGAATTGGAAAGTAAAGGATACGTTAGGTTTTACTCGATACGTAATGCATTCTATCGCGCTTTCACTGACATATTGGAGTGAGCGCGATGGCCTGCTTTACGAGAAAAATGTAAAGTTAACGGTACTTGCAAAACCATGGTACGGCTATACAAGGTGCCCATGAGAAAAGGGAAAATTCTAACAGCATATTCCTTAGACTAAAAATAGCTTTTATTTTGATGTTTTGAATGCAAAAAAAATATCGCATAAAATGCACTTTTTTACATTTGCTAGATAATTAAAGATTTTTTTGTTCATTTGATGTTTGTCAATTAACTGTGACAAGACTAAGACAACATGGTGACAAAATCGTTTCCTAAAATGCGTTTATCATAGCGTAACGGTCTAAAACGGTTTTAAGAAAAAATCTAATTTTCTCAGACTTAATCCGGAAAACTTCATATGACACTTTTAACTTCAAATTTGGTCAGAAATCCGCTGTTGAATTTTTTCCCTTTCCTCATGGGCACATTGTATAGATAGGAGGATAAAAGCTTGTATATCGGTAGTTAATAAGATGCAGCAGCGCAATTTCCCAGCAATATCCGTGCCGGCTGTGACGCCGCGGAGTGCCGTCCGTTTGTGCCACATACCTCAATGATAAATAACTGGAACATTCTTATATAAATCTATCTAGTTTCATGGTAAAACTAACTAACTAAAACTTTGACAATGATGTATATAGAAAATACGATTTAGTTTATTGGGGGGCTGACTTTTCAATCTCCACACTGAGAGAAAAATGCCATGTGAATTTAACAAAGTCGACTTGTTGCGTGGTTATCCGTTTGAAACAAAATTATTTTAGTAAACGGAATCAATCACAATATTGATGACACAAGTCGAATTTGTACGAACAACAAGGTGAAACTTGTTGAAAGATATTTGATTGAATCAACCAAACATATGTTCAAAACAATATGAGACATGTTGTTTTTATAAAATCGACTTGTTGATTCAAATAAAACTTAAACTTGTAACAATTACAACCTGGTGTCATGTTGAACTAAACATATTGTTTGACTATTTCAATAGTATATATTGCTGAAATTACATTACGTAACTTGTTAAATGCTATCTTGTTAAAATAATATAACGGGTTGTTAAAATAAACAGTACATGTAGTTGAAAGTACATTACCTAACTTGTTAAATACTATCTTGTTAAAACAATATTACAGGTTGTTAAAATAAACAGTTACATGTTGCTGAAAGCACATGACTAACTTGTTAAATGCTATCTTGTTAATAGAATATTACAGGTTGTTAAAATAAACAGTTGCGTGTTGCTGAAAATACATTACATGACTTGTTAAATGCTATCTTGTTAATAGAATATTACAGGTTGTTAAAATAAACAGTTGCGTGTTGCTGAAAGTACATTACATAACTTGTTAAATGCTATCTTGTTAAAAGAATATTACAGGTTGTTAAAATAAACATTTGCGTGTTGCTGAAAGTACATTACATAACTTGTTAAATGCTATCTTGTTAATAGAATATTACAGGTTGTTAAAATAAACAGTTCCGTGTTGCTGAAAGTACATTACATAACTTGTTAAATGCTATCTTGTTAATAGAATATTACAGGTTGTTAAAACAAACAGTTACGTGTTGCTGAAAGTACATTACATAACTTGTTAAATGCTACCTTGTTAATAGAATATTACAGGTTGTTAAAAATAAACAACTTACTAATAGGTAGGGTAAGTTGGTTGACAGTGGGTCGGATGTACACAGTAATTATCGCAAATTCTGAGAAGAAGAAAGGTATTCTTAAAGCCTATTTAGGCACAAAATATGCCCACTGGCTCTATGTTTTTACTTATTTAATACCAATTCAATAGTGTGAACAGAACAGCCAGTAAGCTGGTTCAAGTATATTCGTCGCGCAGAATGTTGCTTGAGATTTTTAAGTTTAGTGAGTATTCCCAAAATTTGGTCAGTTATCTTTTATTGTCTTTTTGTGTACAGTCGAAGACAAAATAAGGGGTATACAAAAACGTTCAAAAATATGTCCCAGTGCACTCTAATTCTGTGTAATAAGAACGTCGTAACATATTTATGAACGGATTCTTTCGATACTTATTTTTGCACTTGACTGTACATATTCAATAAACGACTTTTAGACGATTAATTTATATTTAAAGTCGGGGTTAACAGTGAATCAAGTAACAGGGGTGAACAGTGGACCAAAGGGGTACAAAGGAATCATGAACCAGAAAATATTTTTATGGAAATAAAGAGTTGAAGCATAAGGTTAAGGCTTTCTATAGAAACGTTTTGCACATGCGGGTAACAATGAAAGTGTCTCAAAATGTTATAATAAGGAATCTGTAATAAACAAAATTCAATATTTTTTAACTTAAATATCTTTTAAATCTATTTACTTTTTACCTTTTGAATACTTGTACATTTTAAGGAAAATTATGGGTTAATGTTGCATATACATACCCTAATCCCATCTTATATTCTCGGTTATCATTCATATTTGATTTACTGTAGACTACTGGGTGACTCAGTGCAAGCCACCCCTGTTGCACACTAGATCAATTTAAATTTTTCTCTAAATGAGTTTCTTTCTCCAAATGGTTCATAGTTTGAAACTTTATGCATAACCTATTAAATCCTAGATAAATTATTTATGCTATAGTCCAAACATTATTTATAATATATGTCGGAGTCGCGCTTCAGTTGGCGCAGACCTGTACGGCACGTCGAGTCATCGAACGCCAGAATTGTGTTATTTACAATGAGAACAGTTTTGTTTGCAATGTTTACAATTAATTTGCTAAGAGTTACTAAATCTAGAAAACGATAAGCAATGTATTGCTTGGAGTGGTCTTTGCTTTGGTCCATGCAGGTAGATAATAAAATCCGGTTGAGATCTACCCGCCTGTGAAGCAGGTAGTTTATGATCTGACAGTATAAAAGATCACTAGCACTGTTTTCATGATGCATTTGCATTCGCGCGTTAGACTTAGAAAGAAGTCATTCTTGCTTTAGAAATTGGAAAGTCAATTCATTCTGATTCCCGTCCTATACTACCAAAGATTGATTCTTGCTTTAGCCTTGGAATAGATTCTGATTATGATCATTCCTTCCCTTAAGTCAGTCTATCTTGAGACCGCGAATAGATTTGATTAAGAGCACTCCAGAGTAAAAGGAGTTTGACTAGATTCAATAGTTCGTTAGATTCAGATTCAGATCGTTCTTTCCTAGCATCCTGGCGAAAGACGTTATTTCTTGTGTTTTGAAGTTGGTGAAGCATGGACTCAAACTTAGAACTCTCCAGTCGTTTTCTAATTAGTGTTTCCATTAATCGTGTTTCAAGAGTTTACCTATTGTAATGATCTAAAATTGTAATTACCAATGATTTGAAAAGATTAAAACATTCAACCCGCTGAGTTTCTTCCTGGTTCTTCTCATGTTGCGGTTTAACTCTTGCGAACCAGAGTAGTAATAAAAAAGATCTTAATTCATGTTGTGTTTTCATTATGAGTCCATGCCTACACGCACAAGTGCGTAGATTCAGTATTCTGAGTACAGTCAGTAATGAGTAGCTAGAAGTTAGATAGCTAAACCATCTCCCCTTATAGCTCGGCCGGACCTGATATAAAAGCGGCCCGACGCCGTTATATATATCATCGTTACTTACGGAGATATGACCGCTTAAAAATGTAGTGATCCAGTGTCAACCATCTTACCCTACGTTTGTAAGCTAAATCAAACTGACTGACTTGCATATTCCTGAATTTGAAATAAAAATAAAATTGAACATTGTGAAAACACAAATCAAATTATTTATTAACTAAATATTTTGATTTGTACTTTTAATTTTTCTCCAGTAGTCACACTACTTAATACTATATAAATTATAAATATTAGATGTCATATACCAAAGAAAAACGACCAAGATCACCTATGTCCGAGGTGGGGATCGAACCCACGTACTCAGCTTTCGCGGCTGATGCCTGTACCCCTCGGCCACTCGGTCTTAGCAACCACCGGTCAAATTTCTCGGGTATATGCAATCCCTTACAAGGCTAGGCGCCTTTGACCATTCTCTAAGGGCAAGCACTAACTACATGCCTGCACCTCTTATTTAGAATACTTTACAGTTTTCTAGAATAGCTAGAGAGAGATGGTGCTGCCATCTATTGAACATTGTGAAAACACAAATCAAATTATTTATTAACTAAATATTTTGATTTGTACTTTTAATTTTTCTCCAGTAGTCACACTACTTAATACTATATAAATTATAAATATTAGATGTCATATACCAAAGAAAAACGACCAAGATCACCTATGTCCGAGGTGGGGATCGAACCCACGTACTCAGCTTTCGCGGCTGATGCCTGTACCCCTCGGCCACTCGGTCTTAGCAACCACCGGTCAAATTTCTCGGGTATATGCAATCCCTTACAAGGCTAGGCGCCTTTAGTGCTTGCCCTTAGAGAATGGTCAAAGGCGCCTAGCCTTGTAAGGGATTGCATATACCCGAGAAATTTGACCGGATAAAAATAAAAATTTAAACTAGATTTACACCAAAAGTTGTGTGGTAAAAGAGTGTATGACATCGCCTCTTTTTTATCGTCAAGCTCCATACCTACGTTGTTTTTGAAAAAATTTTGCCCGTCCATTTTTATTAGGGTCCCATAGTCAACTAGGAACCCTTATACAGGGTGGAAAAATCGAAGCCACATGGATGGCAACTACCTTAAATATTGTCAATAGCACATTTTGTGTAAGGGAGACTTTCCTTTATTTTTAAAAACAATAAATACTTAATTGAAGGATTTATGAAAAATCGCTTGTCTCAGTCGGGATTCGAACCGGTCAAATGTGACAAAAAATAATGTGCTGTATTTTATGATGCAGATCGAAAGGGTTACTGATAAGGTTTATTTTTCTCTAAATAATAAATACAATCAGTATAACGGAACGCCATAAAAATTGTAAACGAAAAATTAAAACACACTAAATAAAACAATAGGTATTCATTTAATAACCTTACTAAAACCTCGCTATCTTTTGAGCAATTTACTTTTCGTAGCTCGTTGCAGTAAATGTGGTGAAAATTAGTAATAGCTGCATGGACTAATTCTAGTAATTAATTCACGTGACGGGTGAAATCAAATTTAAAAGGTAATTGTTAGTTTCCATGGCCTTCCGTTATTCTGATTGTATATGTTATTTAGCGAAAAATTAACCTTATCAGTTATCCTTCCAATCTGCATCATAAAATAGAGAACATTATTTTTGTCACATTTGACCGGTTCGAGTCCCGTCTGAGGCAAGCGATTTTTCATAAATCCTTAAATGCAGTATTTATTGTTTTTAAAAACAAAGGAAAGTCTCCCTTACACAAAATGTGCTATTTACAATATTTAAGGTAGTTGTCATCCATATGGCATTCGATTTTTCCACCCTGTAGTTTCGCTCTGTCCGTCCGTCCGTCAGTCCGCGGATTATCTCAGAAACCGCTAGTACTAGAAAGCTGTAATTTGGTACGATTATAAATATCAATCACGCCGTTAAGGTGTCGCGTCGAAAAACGAAAAAAAATGTTGCAGGGTACTTCCCATTCATGTAAGTTAGGGGATGATTTTTTTTCGTTTCAACCCTATAGTGTGAGGTTTCATTAGATAGGTATTTTAAAAGTAATAGGGGTTATCTAAAAAACATTTTTTGATAAAGTTAATGGCTTTGGAAATATTCGCTCCGGAATTTCACACGTACCGAGTTAAGGTGGTCCCCGAGGTTTTCATCGGTTTTTAATGAGTTTTGAGTTCTTATAATTAATGATGCACTAGAGCTAAAATTATGACAGTCATGACATATCGTTGTCTGTGAGAAATTGCAGTATTATTCCCAAAGATGATTTAATTATTCCCCATTCAGGGATTCATTTTTTTGTGAGCTGGTATCACTCACTATCTTGAGTCACTCGTCATTCGTCAAATACATTCCATTACCTGGCGTCGCTTCGAATAACGTTACATATTTTAAGGTGAGTTACAAATATAAATATTTATATATTGTTAGTTTCCATTTAAATGTACTCGCAACAGCATATTTATCATACTTATTATTTATTTCGTCATAAACTTACATCGCCATAACCTAAGATTTAGTACTTATTCTGTAAACTGCTGTTAATTATCGAAAGTTGCTTTTGTTAATTAATTATAAAACCACTTTCATGAAGTGTCTCTATGTCATTTGGCAGTGAGTTGGTGTAACAGTATTTTTTTATGTATGGGAGGTACCTACCCTAAAATAGGTTGATGGTAAATATTGAATAAACTTTTAAATTATGTTTTTTTTTTTAACAGAAGAGCCTGAAGTAGAAGAAAAGCTGCACTGGTTAAGAAACTGTGTAGATCCATGGCACTTAGTTGAGGTTAATTGGGAAGCTACCACAAAAGTTAGATTATCGTCACTGCAATCAAATTCTGGAACAGTCGAAGAATATTTAAACTTGCATCCGGCTCTCAAACTACCTGAAGGTTATCGCTTGGTAAGTATCTTGAAAAGGTTCCCTCCGATATGCATTTTTGTTTGTCTTGTCATTGAATCGTACCTATATAACATAAACTTTCTTATAAGCAAAAGTTGCAAGTAATTACAACATTTTTAACGACAGTTTTCATATTTTCGAACGCGCTCTGGCATAAGGGCCCTTTTCTACTAAACTTTGAGGTGAATTTTATTCTAGAAATACTTAACGTACACTACTGAAAGCAAGCTACAATTACACGTCTATTCGTATATTTTACTATTTAGCATAAATTCAAAAAACGATAATTTCGAACGATTTTTCAAAAACGTCGATATCTCCGTAACTAGAAACCTCCATAAGGGCCCTTTTCTGATGGAATGTCACATATTTCTGATCAAAATAAGTTGTAAGATGTTATGCCGATGCCGGGTAATTGCGCGCGGCGGACGGTGCGAACTTAGCTAGTTCAAAATAGAACCTGCCGCAGGTCGAACCGAGCTTTCAAATCGACATCAAAGAACCGTCATCTCGATCACTTAAAATAATTATTTAAGCCACTGTAGATTCGTTTTAGGCTCGTATATATTATACAGTGGATCGTGACATTGTCGTTACACCTGATGGTAATAAAAAAGATAGGGCTACTTAAATTTTTACCTGTTATTTACTGTTGATTTGATTATTTTTTATTACAGCTTTTACAAGATTTTAATCACATGTATAAAGACAACAAGGATTTCCTCTACTCAAATATAATTCTACAGCAAAAAAGCATCGTCAAAGCTGCTAAATTTAAGCTAACTCAGTTGAAAGACAAAGACGTAAAGCAAGCGATACAGAACTGCATAGATTCCATTACTGGTAAGTCACTTTTATTTCGTTTTACGAACTTCAAGAAACGGTGAAAAATTTGCACGCTTTATTATGACGAACTACAGAATTGCGAACTTTTGTAACGTTTAACTGTTCGCTTCCACCTTCAGGGTGGCCGTTTGCACAGATATTAATCAAATTCAAAAGCTAATGAAAATGTCATAAAATAATCTGCATAATTTGAAGAAACTTTATTTAATTGTCCGTAAAATGGACAGACATGGTAACAAAGAGGTAAAAAGAAAACAAAGATATAATTGAAATTTAAATTTGCTTATTTTTTTTTTTAATTTCAGACATTGAACCAGAGTCTGAAACAAATGCTGCGTTGCGGTTGCTACCGTATTTGGTGCCTTCAATAGTGTCGAAGAAAAAAGGAAAGCCCTCATGGAAGCCTTCGCGTAGCGAAATCCGGGATTAAATCCATCCCGGATTTCGCTACGCTAGTTGATGGACTACAATTATATAGAACGCGCTTGCAATTGGAATTCTAGTGCTTCATTATTAGAATTCAAATTACGACAAGATATTGTCTAAAGATGCAGCGTTGTTCATGGTAAGCGTCGATATTACTAATTATTTTGTCAGTTTTATACAAAAAAAAATATTCTTCTTACATAACCGGGTAATGTATAAGGAATAACTTGTTATTCGTACATTACCAATTATTTTGCCAGTTTGCCAGTTACAGTACACGCTTAAAAATACATGTATAATATTTTTGCTTCCGTCAAATTATAGTTACCGAGTATAAAGGTTCCGTTTTGCCATTTTGGCTACGGAACACTAAAAATATGTTTATGGTTCAACAAGAACAGGAAAAAGGAGAGTATTTTTTATGAGAAAATTAGCCGTTTCTTTCAATTTTCATTTAGGAAGAATATTTTTTTTTGTACATAACTGACAAAATAAATGGTAATGTACGAAGAACAAGTTTTAACTTTATACATTACCCGGTTTTGTACGAAGAATATTTTTTTCTTTGTATATAACTGATAAAATAATTAGTAATGTATGAAGAACAAGTTTTTCTTTATACATTACCCGGTTTTGAACGAAGAATATTATTTCCTTGTACATTGCTGGTAATGTAAATTGATAATGTACGAGGAACAAGGGGCCAAGGTTCTGCAGTATTGGGGTTTTTTGGAGAGCTTGCTCGACTACCGGGTACGCCGGCATCTGATTAAAGTTTACGAAAACCCGAGTGTCGGGTACGCGGTGTCGAATGTGTTAAGTTGACATACGTTGAATTGTTAAAAGTTGATTTTAATAAATGAAACCTTTAAATGTATGTTTTATTTTTCATATTTATTAATTGCTTACCTGTGTGCAGAAAGAACGTGGTCGTGACAAAAATAATGTATTTGTTTTGGATTGAATGTCCAGAATACTGATTGAACTTGCTAACAACTTACAAAATCTGTCATTTTATACAGAAGCGCCCACTTTTCGCCCACGACCATCTCCTTGCGCACACTTTTTTTATTATATACCTATACATTGTCAGATACGTTTGTGTTTGTTCTGTCATTTTTGTTTGTACTTATTTATAATCTACTTGTTTATCTTTTTATTGTAACATACACTACATGTCTGTTCCGTAAATATTTTGATTGTTACAACATCTTGTTCATTTTGCGGTTGTATACGCGTATTTTTATGTTTTTTTCTACTTTCACTTGAAAATCTAATACCGATAAGGAACATTTTTTTCTTTTTGTCGTTAGGTTTCCGTCTGAAAGTAGAACGAAACTTGAATACGTTAAGAAGTAGGTATAATCGCAAATTCAGCAAGACCGTGCAACAAACAAAATGCGAATGCAACATGTATGTAATGTAGCAATAATAAGATAAAGATACAAGTTGACTTAACAGTAATAATGTTGATAGAACAAGTACGTACTGTAACTACAACATGATAAAACAACAAGCTTATTATAGATTCAACAAGCAAGTTATGTTGACTCAACAAGCTAATCATGTTACGACAACATTTAAAGCAAATTATAATAACAAACCGAGCATGTTAAACCTATATGCCAGCCATGTAAAAATAACAAGTTCATCTAAATGTAGGCATGTTGACTCAACAAGCTAATCATGTAACAACAACATTTCAAGTAATTTATAATAACAAACCGAGCATGTTGAAATTATATGCCAGCCATGTAAAAATAACAAGATTATCTGAATGTAGGCATGTTGACAGTACATCCTTGAAATGTAGAAATAACTAGACAATCCAATAAGCTAATGTTGACTCAACAAGCTAATCATGTCACAACAAAATTTCAAGTAATTTATAATAACAAACCGAGCATGTTGAAATTATATGCCAGCCATGTAAAAATAACAAGATTATCTGAATGTAGGCATGTTGACAGTACATCCTTGAAATGTAGAAATAACTAGACAATCCAACAAGCTAATGTTGATAAATTTAACAAGCTACGCTTCACGTAGAACCAACATGGTAAGTAGCTTGTAAAATCTACAATTTTCACTTAACGTAGAAATAACATGATACAGTAGCTTGTAAAATCTACAAGTTTCACTTAACGTACAAATAACATGATACAGTAGCTTGTTAAAACAACATGATAAGTAGCTTATGGAATCAACAAGTTACTTTTAACGTAGAAATAAAATGACAAGTAACTTGTTGAATGTACTAGTTACACTTAACAAAATCGAACTTGTAGTTTGAACCAAAGAGCTCGTAGGCGCTATTTTAATCAAAAATTTAGTTGAACGAACATGAATTCTGGTTGTTTTTTCTCTCAGTGCAGTTAACAGCGCCTGTCAAATAAATATTCGCAATAAATACATAAAGACATAGAATGCTCTTACCGGCATTCGAACCAGAGACCCCTCTAAGGCAGGGGTCACTACTAAGTTAAAAGGCCGTCAAAATGACACCACTATTACACAAAGAACTCCGTGGGTACTCGTCCTTCCGAAAGTTACCTACTCGTAGTTGATGGGTCCCTTAATGTAAGCTGACTTGAGAGTTAATAGTTTGTTTTAGGATGTGGTTGGTGCAACTTTAAATTACAGGGGTCTTCGGTTTGGTGGTTTTCAAGGAAGTTTTACGGCTAGGCAGTCTGTTGGTGTCCATAAATAAGGATCAGAATATCATCATCATTCACATAATAAGCCTCGATATCTCTGTCTACTGTTAAGTTCAGTTACTGTCTGTTGTTTAAAATCTTTTGGAATGGTCGCGAGCACCCTGTATAAGTCAATAAATAATCACTGTTTTGAAATTTTAACGGCCTCCGTAGATCCATCGGTAGTGGCAGTGACTGCCTGCGAAGCTTCAGGTCCCTGGTTCAAATCCTAGCAAGGACATTTATTTGTGTATTTATGACAAACAGATATGTTTGAATTCACATACATTTTTAGTTAAAATTATTGATATTTATTACTATTAACAAAAAAAATATATCTGCAAACGTGTCTCACGAAATGTGTCAAAGACGTCAAATGGAAAGTCAGCCATATTTGTTTACATTTTTTACATTACTGACGATTGGTATAGTTATAGTGCATGTTGACATATTTTGAGCACCGTGGCCGCTCCAGTAAATCTGATGGCGACTGTACACCACCAAGCGATCGTCCGATTTCCATACAAATTACAAGCAGCCGGCCAAGTTTGTAGCGGTCCTACTTTTAAGTGGCTTTGTGGAACCCCGAGCAGTTTTAGGGGTCTTTCGGCCTCATAAAAAAGTGCTCAATCAAGTAAGCAACTAAAAAGTAAAAAGTTTAAGGTCTTGAAACAGTTTTAATATCGATACATTATTTTTTAAAACGACATTTATTTTGGATATGTAGTTTTAAAACTAGATTACTGAAAACGTTTACCTAATGTTACAAACAAAGAGTATTAAGGACTAAATGAGAATATAATTATAAATAAACTAAAACTAAATAAAACTATCAAAATACACTAGGTTACTTAGTTAAGATGTTGTCATCCAATCGGAACCAATTGAGTTATTAGGATCAGAAACTCTCACTGCAAGCTCTCTTTAAAACAATAATTACAATTTTATTCCTAAGAGTAGAACAACTCCCATCTAAGTATTAATAATCGCTTTGAAATAAAACATTTTAGGTACAAGATGTACATAGTTATCATAATGTTCTTTGTGACAGTTATTTTTATTTATTTATTTACTTCACTTACAACTATTTTTACAGGTTCTAAGCCTAATACAATAGTGTAATACAGCAAGGAAAAGCCGCCAGCATCCTCGGTACAATGCCTCAAGGGCCAATCTTAGATATAAATAGGTTAGTTTAAGTGTTCAGTCATTTATTTCAGAAACATTACAAAACAATAACCAATTTAAAATTAACAAAATATCATTCGCATCATAGGCTTCGTCAAGTGGGTACAAGCACAAATCAGCAAAAGGCATCGTCATCACACAAACAATGATACTATCCGCAACAGGCTTCGTTATTATGTCCTTACGTTAAATCTAAGTCATTCAAAAAGGATCACCCCGAATTGTATCCGGTGCAAAGGTTCCCATCACACTAGCAGCGTTTCCACGCTGTATAGCCAACGAGATCCTCTGCACCAGATACGATCCGGAGCGTGGATCACAGCCCCTCTCCCTAAGCCGTCGACCAAGCTCCCTCACAAACGACCTAGCCTCTGCGCCCCAGGGTCCCGCAGTCTCCACCGCAATCGGCACGAAATCGTACATTGGTTCTAGGGCGCTGTACTTAGTTAGTTTAAGTAGATTAGTTAGATTTAATCTGTGTACATAAATTGTAGTTTTGAAAAATATATATATAAAAAATAGTGTAACTATTTCTAATTTTAAACTCTAAAGTAGGTCGTTACGCTTATAGCACGCTACGCTTATATTTTCATACATATAGCTCCATTTGTTTGTGGCGCTATATGTATAAAAAGGGCGTTTAATCTTTGGCATACGAGGCCGAATATACCAGACCTCAAATGTATGGTATCGTCATCGTCATATAATTATAAACAATTTTCACCTCGTATGCAAATGGTTAAACATTGAATTCTTATAAAGGCAAATTGAGTGATCATAAACGTAAGCAATAAAGTGGGACGTTTTTAAAAATACTCTCTAATTATTATTTTGTTTCTTGGCTGATGAGAAATAACTGTCGCAATCAGATATATCGTGCCACCCGGAGCGTTCACAAATATCTGAACACGCCTTTATTGCCATTATGATAGCCTCGTCCTGCCCATCATACTAAGTTTTAGCTAGGTATTGAAATTCAAACCTAATGAGTTTGAAAATATAATCGCTTTTCTTTTGTTCCACATATTCGAATATGTCCTTTATAAATCACATTGGGCAGGACGAGGATAGAGGCGTATTCACATATTTTTTAGCGCTCCGGACTCTAAGACATATTTAATGGCGGCTGTACAGCCTGGCAAAAAAGAGTAGAAATTAAAAAGTGGCGACATTGTAGTGTCGTCCCGTTTTCTCACGCAAATTGATTTGAAACGGACGACACTACGATGTTGCTACTTTTTAATTTCTACTCGTTTTTGCCAAGCTGTACCATAAGGGCACTTACTCATACACATTGAATTCTTATACGAGTAAAGGCAAACGGCGCCTTAAGTAAGCGGCAAAGTGGGTGGTCTGTATACATCTCTTTTAGTTATAGTTTCATGACGCATTGGTGTAAACTGTAATGTCGTGTAAACTTTTGTTTCAATAAAATAAAAATAAAATAAAATCATGGCACATACAGAATTACCATTTTAAAAATTGTACATGTTATAAAATAAATTCCCGAACATTAGAGTCCTCGGAACCGGCTATTTCCGAGCCATTTTTATAGAATTACACTCAAATAGATATTTCCACAGCGGCGAACGTGATCGAAATCTAATCTAGCACGGAACCATCGCAGCGTATTCTCGACTCGCCGCTGCTTCGTTCAGTCAGCGGGAGCGAGTCGAGGTGAGCCGTTGAGATGAGAGCTCCAATTGGACATAAAACGGACACACACATCATCAGCCTACCTGAGAGATGATACAAGGTATGCTGCCCCTGCATTCCAGATGCCCGACATTACCACGCGAGTTCGTACTACCACTAAAAATGAAATGTCACTGACTTATTGAAGATTGAGCATGGCTAGCAGCGTTGTCACTACTGCGTTCGCTTTCCCGCTTGCCCAGCGTGATAATCGTCTAGTAGAAAAGGCCTTACAAGGCTAGCAGTGGACTAAGATAAGCTGAGTAGTATTCGTTCTCTCGCGTCTTCGCGGGTACGGGGGTGTCCAATTGGCAATTTCAGGGCGTTGTGTTTTTTTGGCGGCAATTGTCGCCTGACAGCCTGCTCTGTCTGGAGTCCAGTTATTTGGGCCCTTTTGTATTCGCTACAGCTCCTGTGTGTTGGGCTGCGGTTGGCCTTGGATTGGAGACTAGGTGGCCCATCTGCAGTTTTGAGGCTAGTGGCCTTTCTGCGGCTTTGAGGTCGCTAGGTGTCCAGTGGCAGCTGGCTTGCTTGGTTGAGCGGATTACATATTAACCCCGATAAAACTCGTGTTATGACAAACAGAGAATATGAACTCATAGCTGTACAATCGAAAACTATTGCCTACCCGGAAGAATATTTGTACTTGGGCCAAAATATATCTTTGACTAAACATACATTGGACGACGTTAAAAAGCGTATAAAGAAAGCGTGGAACGCTTACTGGGCATTGAAACATATATTTAAGTCAAAATTAGATAACAGCCTCAAAAAGAAAGCAATGGACTCTGTGATCACTCCAACTCTTATTTATGGATGCCAGACCTGGAGCATAACTAAAGAATTAATACACAAAGTACAGGTATTCAAAAGAGCCGCAGAACGTAGCATGCTGGGCATCAAATTAGTAGATAGAATAACCTCCTGAGTCCTGGTGAAATAAAAAAAAACCGGCCAAGTGCGAGTCGGACTCGCGCGCAAAGGGTTCCGTACCATTATCAATTTATTATTAAAAAAATACAGTTAAATCAACCTACCTCAAAAACTATAGGAGATAATTTTATCAAACCAAAAATCGTTGATAGAATTTATTAATGTGCATAACATATATTTTTTTCAGATTTTTATATCGCGTAGTTTAAAAAATAGAGGGGGGGGGACACATTTTTCAGACTTTGAGACCTGATATCTCGAAAACGATTTGCTTAAATAAAAATGTGATGTATAAACCTTCATATCATTTTCAAAGACCTTTCTATTAATACCCCACACGCTTATGTACAACTAAAAAAAAAATTCTATCCCTCAGTTACATGTATGGAGGGCCCCCACCCCAATGGTTTTTTTTACAATTTAGTATCACATTCCTGTAGCGGTTCATACAGCACATATCCTTACCAAATTTCGTTACTGTAGCATTTATAGTTTCCGAGTAAATCGGCTGTGACAGACGGACAGACGGACAGACGGACATGACGAATCTATAAGGGTTCCGTTTTTGCCATTTTGGCTACGGAACCCTAAAAATGAGTACACTCGCATAAAAGCCCAGAGTCCTTTATAACACTATCACCGTAAAGTCCTGGGTAAAAATCGAGTACGCTCGCATAAAAGCCGAGAGTCCTTTATAACACTATCAGTGTTGAGTCCTGAACTTTCTGTCGCTTATATTAAGGCTTAAAATGAGTCTGTCAGATTTTTGTTGGAACAAAGTTGGTTATATACTCCAAGAGGTATACATACATTAAGTATAATTTATTTTATAAATTATTTGGGCGTTATAAAGGCCTCTCGGCCTTTGTGTGACTAAGATTAAACAATAAATGTAGCGAATATGTGTCATTTTGTATGAAATCAGGTGTATCTTTGAAAAATAAAATAAAACATAAGGGATAGTCGAAATGCTATAATTACAAAAAATAACAAAAATCGTAGAACCGTTCTGTTATTAAAACATTAAAATCTTTCGTTTAAAATCGAATTCAATACAAAACTGTTGTAGTTAAATCAGTCTACTTCTCACATCACAATAGTGTCCTTATGAAGTAACTTTACTTAAGTATTTAAAAAACAATTGTAATAAACCTTCTGTAATATTATATAACTAATTAAGAATTTTTAATATACATATTTCAAGGACAACTCATTTTAAACAAGTGTGAGAACTTAATGATGCTATGAAAAAAGTCCGAGAGGGCTTTACAAAGGTCAAATTTAATTTAACACCTAATTGTACTTCAAACATCATATTTACAAAAAAACTAGTAATTACATTATAATAAACTTGTAAAGTACTCATTAAACAAATGAAAAGACAGACAAAAACAAACAGGTTTAAGCGAAAAAATAAGATTGAACTCGCCTCTAACTGCGCGATGTGACATCTTGCCGGATTTTTGACGTCGCACTGAACGGAATATTCTTTTTCACTGGGCAATAGCCTTTGCGAAATAGAGACAGATATATTTCTGATTGGACGACAGCCATTGATTCTCAAATTCACGCCATTATCGCCTGATTTTAAGTGCGAAACATTAAGGCCTCTATAACGGACAATAGGCGTTTATGAATAACTTTAGTTTTTAGCGCTCGGTCTTTACACATGTCATGATTTTGGCCGTTATAACGGACTCGCGGACTTTATTTATAACTTTATTTTTTAGCGCTCGGTCTTTATACATGGCATGATTTTGGCCTTTATAACGGACTCAGGGACTCAGGAGGAGAATGTAGAAATTCGGGAAAGGACGAAAATTATAGATGCCGCTGAACTAATTTGCGGTATGAAATGGAGATGGGCGGGGCACACGGCGCGAACAAAGGATGGCCGATGGAGCGAAGAAATGCTACATTGGTACCCACGAGACGGGCAGCGCGCACGCGGCCGTCCGCGGCGGCGCTGGCGAGACGATATCGTGGCCGTGGCCGGCGTCACCTGGACGAGATTGGCCACCGATAGAAACACATGGCATATGATGGAGGAGGCCTATGTCCACAAATGGACATCCCAATAAATAAATAAAATAATACTAAAAACAATGATAATTAAATAATTTAATAATGTTAATGCATGAACCTTCAAAAAATCTATCAATCAATGAATCAATGTAATATTTATTGGAATAAATGGCTATATTATTATATTATTATTATTAAGGCCCCTGTTTCAACAAACAGGGGCCAACCACAGCCCAACGGCTGTGGTTGGCCATCTTGGCTTTCTTTACTCAAGAGCAGCTTATCTCAATCTACTGCTGGATGTAGGCCTCTCCTATTAACTATGCGTATTGACGCATTAGGAGGTAAATGCCCATAATCGCCACGCTGCGCAAGCGGTTTGGCAATCGCAGTAATGTGGCCACTATCATGACGCTGCTGCACATCATCAATCTTCTATCAAAGATGGTCAGTGGCACTTCAATTCTTTAGTCGATTTTTACGACACATGCGAGAAGAGTTGGGGTGGTGACAAATATAATATATTCTTACTGCCGTCACCACACGGTCATGTGTTTTTTCAGTCAGTGTAAATTTAAAAGAACGAAATCGTGAAAAAGGCTGATTATGACTACTAGTTAGCTCAGCGATTTATCCACTACGCAAAACTCTATAGGAATCACTGCAACAGAAAGGTAAGAAAGGGGAAAATCGTTTAGGAAATGTATAAATCTGATTAGAGATCAAAGCGAATCTTGCTTAAGATGATTTTTTAGATTCCTTTGTACGACGATTTACCTTGTGGAAAGCGTTTTGTTGAATAGGAATTCTTTGAGTGAGTGGAGGTTTAACACGCGTATTGAAGATTAGGTTATTTCTATACCATTTGGCAGTAGAATCCAAAAAAATGTAAACAAACCTAAAAACTTGCATTATTTCATAATCTGAATATACTTTTAGAACAAAATCTTAGACTCACATACATTGTTAGTGAAAATTGTTGAGATTTATTAGTATTAACGTAAAATATACATCTGCAAACGACAAATACATTTGACTCATATCGTGAAACACGATATGAGCCAAAGATGCCAAATACTATGGAAAGTTAGCTGTACTTGTTTATTTTTTTTCTAGTGACGATTACTATACATATATTATAATTCTTCGTCTTGATCTGCCTCTACCTTTTCTATCATGCCCTCACGGATGGTTTTATAGAAGTGTCGAGTCAAATATCCAATTTTTCCGTGTCTCACTTCGATGGTGTTCATAATCTTCTCTCATCCACTCTCTTATGCCTCCCATCCGTTTCTAGACCCACATCTCAAATGCTTCTAAAATTCGACATCATCCCGATAGGCACATGTCGCACCGCGAGCCACTAAGCTATGAGCTATCGGCTATAGAAACAACCAAAAGATATACGCTTCCGTGTAAACAAAAGAAACACCCATCACACATCATTAGCCTATCTCAGTCCACTGCTGGACGTAGGCCTCTTCTATTAACTATGTATATAGACGCATTAGGAGGTAAATGCCCATAATCACCACGCTGGGCAAGCGGATAGGTAATCGCAGTGATGTGTCCACTATGATGACGCTGCTGACCATCATCAATATTCTAATTAATTAATTAATGATCAGTGACACTTCAATCCCTTAGTCAACTCTTACGACACCCGTGGGAAAAATTGGGTTGGTGACAAATGTATTCTTACTGCCGTCATCACACGGCACCAAAACAAAAGAGACACGGCGACTTTTATAGCTCATAGCTGAGCTAGTAACTATCAACATCGCCGTGTCTCTTTTATTTACACGTGAGCGCTTATCTTTTCGGTTTTACAGCCGATAGATTTTATAGCGTACTCGCTTGCGGTGGTACAAGTGCCTAAATGCACTGCAAGGAAAGTGCACCGAACAAAGTATTGGCAAGCCGGATTATACTGACAGGATGCGGGTTTAGCGGTTTTAAATTTTAGATCGTGAACGAACAATGTTGTTCATCGTAAGGCTTGGTGCACACTGCTGTCAGCCTCGGGAGTTTGGTACCTGCATAATTAAAGAAGTTGTAAGTCATTTCGTAAATCCAACTTGTACACGTTAACAAATGGGACATAATACATTAAGATGTAACGAAAAATAGCTTAAAATTTCGTATGAACAAAATCCAGGTTTGCATGAACATGATTTATCTACTCCACAGTCACGAGTTTTCTATTCACCGTGTATTTTTGATGTTACCTTAAACAGCTGGATTCATTATTGAAGGCCCTACTAAATTTCAACTTTGGCTGACACAACTATCAATAGGTAGCCATCACATTTTCCTGTATCATTACGCTTTAGTGATTAAGAGTAACTTAAAACTACCTTACAATTTTGGTTTAAAGTACTAAAACCATCGATTAGTTGCGGTTTGAGGTAATATTAAAAATACATGCTGTTAATAATACCGCGTGGTAAATATCATAAACAGTCCATGATGCGTTCAAAAACCGCGCATAAAAATAGACTGACTTGTTAGAATAAATTTCTTATCCGTGAAAGTGTTATTATAACTAAATAATATTATCGTTTTCGATAATTTTATTTCATTCAAATTTCGAACTACTTTGAAAAATAAAGGAATTTGCTTAGACCTCTATTCTAATATCACTCGAGATGACGTTTAGTTCAAAATTAAGTGTCAATTTCGAACAAAATTGACAACTGTCGCACGTAAGTAAGATTTCGAATGATATGATAGTTGGGATTGACTCTAGATTGTCTCTGAATAAAAAAAAACTATGACAGCTGCCAGATAATTTTTCATTACAGCCAATACCGCCTTTACTTTGTGTTGTTGGAAAAAAGCTTAAAATTGTAGAATTATAATAATTGCACTATACAAACTGTAAATAATTATTATTGTTCCCAATAAATTTCTGCATTTTTGCATTTCTTTTCTGTTTTATTTTATTAATAATTACTTTTAGTGGCCAAGAAAAATCCTGCAATGCCGGTCATAATTTGCGGTTACTGAACGCATCATGGAAGCTTATAATATGTGGGTAGATAAAGTAGTGTATGTGACTGTACATAATTAGGCATTAAAACACTCGTGTGATGTAACTCATGTTATGTAACTCGTCTTCGGCTCGTTTCATAAACCCACACTCGAGTTTTAATTTAGCCCTTTATTATGTACAGTCACATAAACTACTATTTCTCACCGTCCCAAGTCTTCCCGTGCATGTCGCAAGAGTCGACTAAGGGATTGAAGTGTCAATGAATATTCCCTAATAGAAGATTGATGATGAGCATCAGCATCGTTGTCACAGTGGACATATTACTGTGATCTCCAACACGCTTGCCCAGCGTGGCGATATGGGCGTTTACCTCCTAATACGTCGATACGCATAGTTAATAGGAGAGGCCTACGTCCAGAAGTGGACTTAGAGAGGCTGATGGGGAATAATTTTTACTTCTAAACTTTAATTAAGCTTATAGCAGGACGTGGGATCTCGATTACTCGGATTTTCACTTTCTTCCGGTTAGTACGAAGATTCTTCTCGCCCAAGCCCTGGTCCTGCCTATTCTAGATTACGCTGATGTGTGTTACTCTAATCTCACCCAAGCTTCCCTTTCCAGGTACGATCGTTTGCTCAATAATTGCGTGCGGTTCGTCTTTGGGCTCCGCAAGTATGATCACATCTCTGCGTTTCGACTAAAACTTAATTGGCTCCCCATTCGAGAACGTAGATCATTTCGTGTCCTCTGTACCCTTTACTCATTTTTGTTTGATCCCCTTACTCCCGATTACCTTCGCTGTAAATTTAAATTTGACGCTCCGCGCCCTGGCTCCGATCTCCGATCCTCCCGTAGCCTTAAACTGACAGTCCCCCGACATCGAACTAGTTTCGTGTCTTATTCTTACACGGTCCGCGCAATACGGCTTTGGAATGAGCTCCCCCTATCGATACGACAGGCTCAGAGCAAGTTCTCTTTCAAGCGCATGTTGCGCAAGCATCTCTTGGACAAGGTTCAGGCATCGTACTCCTGATGTTTCACAGTAGGTAATATGTATTATATTTATGTATATTTGTGTAAATTTATTAAATTGCATATAATATTTGTGTATGTTTATTGCTGTTTAGTGATTTTAGTGTTTTTTTTGTTTTCTTACTTTACGACCCTGCACCAACTTTATCTTTCTGTTTGTCCCAATGGTTGACTGGTAGAGAATGCCTTATGGCATTAAGTCCGCCTTTTGTACTCCTGTTTAGTGCAATAAAGTTTAAATAAATAAATAATAAATAAATTACTATATTAATGTCCCAAGATATTTAATACGTCCTAAGAACATTGCTGCTACGCCGTGACTTGCCGGTAGTGAGCACCTGCCTTAAGAAAGTCTTTAAGTAACGTCAAGATACCGAACACATGTTTTACTGAAGAGTGGTTTAGTTATGTTAAACAAAAACAGTATAAATAGCGATTGCAGCGGTGAACTCTTTAAATACAAAAAACAAGTACTCTTTGGCTACTAGTTACGCGTAGAAAAAGTAATTACCTCTAAGTTATTTTTCTGTGTACTTACATAACTATTTATCTACATATACAAAGTACTTACTTCATTAAGGTTTTCTTCATGTCCCAAATCGATGAGATATGAAAGGAAAGTACCTTAAATATTGTAGATAGGGTATTTTGCTCAAAGAAGATTTAAAGTTATTTTTTAAAATTAGTAATTCTACATTCCAAGATTTACTAAAAAATACTTAAATGTAAAAAAAACCTTCTATTTTGTAATGCCAATCGAAAAAATAACTAAAAAATAATAACTCTTCCTAAGTGACGTAATTTTGAAAAAAGTAACAGTGTCAACAGACAGCCATTTGCCTGAGTAAAATTACAAGAAATTATTTTATAGAGACGAAGCAAGATATTTTAAGAAATAAGTGAATACAGAATTGCTTAACTTTTAAAAATAACATAGTCTTATTTGAGGAAAACTTCCTGTCTTCGATATTTGTAGTACATTGTGCATCAAGGGAAGTAAGTACGGAAGTACTAACGAGAGTGTTAGAAGCCCTACGCCGTAGGCGGAGGGTTTATGCCTCGAGTTAGTATTCCGCTTACCGACCGTGATGCTTACAATGTTTTTCATCACACTTGCCGACAAAAAAAATATTTTTAAGACAAAGTATTAATAAATGTAGTACCGACATTTCTATTACTCCCTAGGGAATTTCACTTTTCTATTACTCCCGCTATGCATGCATGCAATGACGCGCTTAGGCAGCAAGTGTGCTGAAAAGGTACATTCCCTTCCTGACAACGCAATCACAAGAAAAAATCTGCGCAGCTAAATTCACAGAATATAAAATTATCACTGAAAGGATAGGTAATATTAACTTTCAATGTTTATTAACTTAGCTGGTTTATAAGCCCCGGTTCTTTAGTGTAAAATGTTAATGGAAAATAACATAGCGTGGTTAATGAGTTAGAGCTCCTTTACAGTATACGTTCCCTGAACTTAAATGAGTTTTCATCACACTT